>APFE031192990.1:94194-107869 GCA_000404065.3 Pinus taeda | reverse complement strand
CATCTTCTAAGGGTCGGTTTTGGAATGTGAAGGGTTTTCCATTGTTTCTCAATAATAAATAGGCCTTCGAGCCTCATTGTAACACAAGTTTCGAACAGTTCAGAGACATGTAGCCGCACATCTCTTCTCAGAGATAAGCTACCATCGCCCTAGTTGGTTTATTTCCAATTCTGGTTGTAAGCATATTTCGGTATTTTCCATTAATGAAATGAAGAATTATTTCCGTTGCATCTTTGTGTATATGGTTATCTCTGTATTTTATTGCGTTCCTGTTTAAATCCGGATCATAAAATGACAACAATTAAAATAATATGTAATTGTAATTGTTTAACTTAGTAAATCTTGTTTTATCGATCAGGCGATTGCAAAAAGCTAGGCAATTTGTAACAGTTCCTATTGATTAAAATGTTGTAGCTCGGGAGGGAAAATGAATCGGAGAGTCATTGATTAAGCTTTATTAATAAAATTATTCCAATCTCTTTCCTTGTGGAGATTACCTCGACACATTGTTAGGGTTTTACAAAATATATCTTGTGTATCTGTTCATAAATTCAACTTCCTATTTAATTGTGCATTTTTCTTTCTTGTTAATTTAGATTTATGGGCTCAAAAATACCAATAAGTAGTATCAAAGCTCTGAGTTTGCATCGAGACTATTGATTAAAAGGGTCACAGTTAATTTGTGAAGAGCATATAGGGCCACACTGAGACTTGTATTTTTTGCAGATCTGGTAGGGGTTTCATCATTAGGTCAAGGGAAAATCTATGTAATGGAAGAGCAGTCATTTCCCAATGTTGTGAGGAGCCACCATTTTCCACTAGTGTGAAGACAAAGTCATCAGAGTTGAGGCCTCATTTCAATAGAAGGAGGTTGGTTCACTTGTGTAGAGAAAACACCGCAAAATAATAGTCGATAATAACATTAAAGTAATGAAGTCGGCTCAGTTGTGGACTGTGGGCAGTCGCCAAAGGAAGTCAGGCTCAATCGACCCTAAAATAGGAGCAATCATTAGATTGTTGCACGAGCTACTGTAAGAAAAAAAATTGTGAACAAGAAGGCAAGATGAGATTCCACGAATAGATAGTCAAAACATTGCTGCAAAAGGGAGCCACGTGAAGGAGGTTTCACATTAGGGGAAGCCAAAAACCCTAGTCATGTTTCAGAAAATTCATAGCCCACGTTCCTGAGTTCAAAAATGAGTGCACATAAGATATTCAGAAAGAGACATCAAAACCTCTGCAAATCACTAGAAAGTGAAGGAAGCCAAGTGTGGTTGTTTACGTATTTCCTTGCATATTTTTTTTAGTTTAAAATCAAACTAGTGTACATTTTTTTGGGGGAAGTAGATTTTATTTTGTTTTTAAAAACCTAGTGGAAAACTCATAAAATTTAAAATGGGGAAGCAAGAATCTTTCTTTTTAAACCCTAGTTGGAGGATTGATATCAAAACTTCAAAAAGACCCAGTAAAATTTGTTTTTAATTGTTAAAGGAGCTCGTGCAGGATGAAAATGGAAAAAATTACTAATTCCAAGTTTGACATGGAAAAATTCACCAGAAAAATAATTTTGCATTTCGAAGTTTAAAGTATGGGATTTGTTGGTGCAATATGATGAGCCTCATCATTGGGTAATTATACGGGTCTTAATTCACCTCCTAACTTAGTCAAACCAACTCTTATCACAACTTATTACATGTTTTGATTATATTTTAGTCAATGAGATGAGTTAAAGTGAGATATTATGCCTAGTGAACTAATATGCATTGAATGCAACTTTGGAAGAGAAAATCAAGGAAGTTTTGCAAGACTAAGGTTTTAAACTCGAATGGGACAAGGGGGAGAGACTGTAGGAGATAAATCCTCCTCATTTACTCCTCCCTCATTAGAATATTCCTCCATTAATCCCACTAGCTCGGAGTGCAAGCAGCCAAGTCATGAAGATTAGAAGGCAACTGAGCAAGTGGTAGACAAAGAGTTAGTTCATCTCGATTTTGGGAGCCGAGCCTCCCTAAATTTAAGGAAGTAGTTGGGGACTTTAGTTGTATAATTAGAGAGGCTTAGAGCCTCATTAGGATTCTAATTTTGGTTGTAAAAACTCTAGTTATTTTTGAGCTCTAGACTTGTGGAAGAATTTGATGTAATTTTCTATTTTGGTAATAAGAATGAGCTTTTTCTTGATCCAGCACTGAGTTAACTCAGAGGGATGAAGCTCTTGGGTTAGGGCCCAACACTAGCAGTAAAGGCTCCTCTTCTTGTATCTGTATCTTAGCTTAGTTTTATAGCTTCATGGTTAAATTGTCTTTACAAGTATTTCATTGCAAGTAGTGTAGATTTGATTAATTGTTTATTAGTTTTCTTTCATTTGTGCCTTACTTCCGTAGTAGGTTAGAAGGGACAAAAGAAGCACCACAAAGCTATCAATAGGTGTCTTAGCCTCACTTCTTCCTTCTGGGATCACGATTTGAGGAAAAGATCATTATGTAGCCCCCAAGAGACAGGTTTCCATTTCTTTCATAAGATTTAGAGTTTACTGTACTTGAACTAGCATTTGATCAGTTTTGCAAGTGTAGGATTTCATTTCCATATCTTCTATCCTCATTCTTACAGTATATCTCATCCATGATACCATGATTCCATTTTATTCATAAATTTCCTCATGCATCAGGTAGACAGTTAGTTCATTAAATTATGCTTTTCTAGCTCATGAGAATTCTTCTTGTTTACATGACTTTTTGGAAATTACACATGTTTGATGTAGAGCAGGTGCTTCAGAAGTATAAAGATATCTCATAGTAAGAAACTACCTTCCAACTTCATCCACCCATAGGCATTCCTTGTTTTCATCAAGACCTTCACCAATTTCATCATTTTACATAGAAATTCCCCCAAGCATGCTGAGCAAATCCAACCATCTCGTAAACTTGGTTTTGGGTTCTGAGTGATCCTAGGCCTTTTCTCACCCCATTCCACCCATCAACCACCTTACCTAAGCTTTCCATCACCTCCAACACCCATCGTTTTTCTCTCGGTTGTATCCCATAGAAATACAGGGAATCCTGTAGGTTTCTAGTACATGATGTAGGTTCTTCTATAGTGGCCTGTTTTGAGGCTGAACTAAGGGTAAACCTCTAGGAAGCCACCCAAGGTCACCCAAGGGTCTCCCAAACCTTCCAACCATCACTCGAACATTCCAGCCATCTACCAGCATCCCTAAGCCACCTGCCACATCACCAAAAGGGATTAGCTTGCACACTTGATTTTTCATAAAAAGAATAAAGAGACAAAACATATTTATTATAGTCCTTTACACACATAACAACGATGTTTGATGTTTTTAACTTCCATGCTTAGGACAATAGCATTTTTTTTCATGTTAATTTAGCATTATTGCAAAGCATAGCTCTTAGCATTTAATTAGGAAATGGTGTGCCTTAGCATTGAATTCCAGTCTTTTTCATTATTACATTAGGTCAGCTCTCGCTTAGAGTAGATTTATATTTCTTTCATCAAGGAACCAAGCTTCTTCTAGATCCATAGAAGTCTTGCTTGAAAACCCTAGTGGTCTCTTGCCAGTTGAATAATGACAAAAGGCAGAACCATCACTTTTACTTGTGTATACAACACTATCACGGTTACAGATCCATTTGGACACATCAATCACATCATCCAAATTAGTGTTTTAGAGCTCATCAAACCCTAATTTCAGTTGCTTCTTGCCCTAAACAAGTCACCCCTTTGAATGCCTCCTTCCTAGATAGTTTCATGACATGATGACATCCATAAATAGCCTCTAGAGGGACTAGCACAGGTAAGCCCTTGTAAAGGTGTGTTGCAGAGTAGTTGAGTCCATTGTTAGGGTGCTCTACAGAGCACTTAGGCTTCCTTTCACCTACATTGGGAAAGAATGAGCGAAATTCACATAGGGTTTGGGGAATATTCTTATCTTTTGGATTCATCTAGAAGGTTCCTCACTTATCAACTCCTTTGAGCTGGAAAATGGATGAGGAATGAGTTAAGGTGCATCCTCTCCTCCCATCCCTTCCTCCATGGAACTAATTCTAAGTATGGAAGGCCATTCAATGCCACCATTAATGACAAAACTTCCTTCATCCTCCTATAAATTGACCACTCATCTAAGTGATCAGGGGCTAGACTATGTTGAATTATAAGGAGATAATTCTACTACGAGATTTGGATTTGAAGCAAGTATTGTGATGCTACAAGTTTGTCATGCTTTTGATGTGATGTGGATGGGATCCAAGCTAGAGGAATGGCTTTGAATCAGACACCAATGGTTGTAATTCCTTATTCTATCTAATAAAGTGTTTGAACCTTTTTCCCATATGTTTGTATTGTTTCATAATGCTTATATGTGTGAATTGTATATGATTCCTTTCACTTATATTCAATAGATCATATGCTTTGATCAATTCTTTGTTTTCTGTTGTGCTTACAGGGTACTTCTCAAGCAAATTAAGTATGGGAAGGAGTGACATGATCGATACAAGGGAGATGAGAGGAAAGCGGAATTACAAGTAGGTCTTCTATCTTCTCATCTTATCTATTGCTTATACGAAAAGTCTAAAACATGTTAAACTGTTGTTCTAGATCCATCTACTTATCAAGGGAGTTAGTATTTATCCGTAGATACCAAATTCTTCAAAACAATCACCTCCAAGTTTGTACGAACCCCGGGTTGATAAAGTAAAGCTGGTAGCCCAGGAGTTGCAACATTCTTGTTGCAATATTAGTGCTCATCACTTTTTGGTGTTGTTTCTGGGAATGTGTGTTTGGTCAATTTAGTGTGTCCTAAATCGCTGCATTTAATTGTCAATCCGGGATTCGTAAGTTGACGAAGTGTGGCGCACTATATGTGCAAGATAACCTATTTCTTACTTTTTTCATTTTTGATTTTTATGGTTTGGGGGTTTTTATCTTCGTTGATTTCCTAATGTGAGATGGAAATTTTAAAAGACAAGTATGGATATAAATGTTCAAGGCAATGATGTCCTGTATAATGATTTCCCAAACTTCAAACTTCAAAAGGGTTTTAAAACATGTAATGACAAAATTAATTCCTAAAAGAAAATGAAAATGTGCCACTATACTAGTCAAAAAAACTATGAACTATTGATCATGAAACCCATTACCCTTGTTGTTGTGTAAATACAAAAGAAACTGTGCTCAAAGAAATCCAAGAATTGCAAGAAAAGTAAATCTAAAATCAAATTACATCAACTCATATTCTAACCCCTCACCATTAGTCTCGCTATGGTTTTTGGAGGTAATCATAAACAACTTGAGCAATCTGATATCTAATTTGCAGGAAAATAAACTAATATCAAACTACACACTCATCCTTCAATCCCTCACCATTAGTCTTGCTATGGTTTTCAGAGGTAATTGATAATGACATGAGCAATTTAATATCTAACTTGCAGAAAAATAAACTAGTATCAAACTACACACTCATCCTTCAATCCCTCACCATTAGTCTCGCTATGGCTTTTGGAGGTAACTGATAATGACATGAGCAATTTAATATCTAACTTGCAGAAAAATAAACTAATATCATACTACACACTCATCCTTCAATCCCTCACCATTAGTCTCACTATGGCTTTCGGAGGTAACTGATAATGACATGAGCAATTTAATATCTAACTTGCAGAAAAATAAACTAATATCAAATTACACACTCATCCTTCAATCCCTCACCATTAGTCTCTCTATGGATTTCGGAGGTAACTGATAATGACATGAGTAATTTAATATCTAATCTAACTAATAAAGCAAATGTACAAAACTGAAATAAATAAGACAGTGCTGGAATTAAAAACTAAGAAAAATAAATCAACATAAGGACAAGACTGATTCCATGTCATTAGTCATTGTAAAACTATGTGCAAATGCCTGGGCTGCCTATTGTAATCTGGAACAAAAACACTGATCAGTTAACAGCAGTATAAATCATGAAAAATTATGGACAGAAGCAAAACGTTAATACCGTAAGAGATGCAATATAGACACGTGAATAACTATGGCATAATGAACGTAAGGAAATAAAGCATGAAACTATACAACAATAAACAAAACCTCGCATGTGCAGGGGCCCTCTGGACAGTCCTCGGGCAACAGCTATCAACCACGAATTGAGCTTATAAACAGTCTTCTCATGTATTCAAAATGCAGTCATAACACAGAAACAAAGTCACGACACAATGGGCTCGTTAACAGTCAAAATTACATTACAAAAGCTAGCTAATATGCGTACGAGAATGCATTATTTATAACAGAGGATGATATAACTACTTTCCTACAATCTGCGCTGATAAGAGACATGTGAACAACCACGTCCAGGAATCTAGCATTATGGTTGCCGTGAAGATTAAATCTTTGGAGGGTGGCTGTTGGATTCGGTTTATGGAGCAGTCCACAGGTGTTGGTATTTCCCCTGAGATCTAGGAATGGCCACGCAAGTCTTCACGTGGTGAAAAACAAAGTTCTGTCACCGCAGGACTCTTAGGTTGACCACCGCTTGACTACCTTTGACTATGGCCTCTTGATGAATTCGACTGAGCCAATAGGACTCGGTCCATGTCCATGTCATTTTCAACTTGCCCATGTGGCTCGATTTGCCTAAAGACACATGCAATATAGACTTTAACAAAATGGTTGTGGAAAGTTGAGCTGGCTGTGGAAAGTGACAAGATTCCGCAGCTCATAAGCAAAAATCTAGTTCAAACAACAACAAAAAGACATAGTCAAGAAACCACTTTAAATTCTCTTTTATAACTAATATGCAATCATATTGCTGTTTTAGGAGGTTTAGATGAATGGAAAGAAGCTAGAAAAAGGTGTAGGAAATATGCAAGTTTGGTGCTCAACATACCCCCACTGTGAAGGTGTTGCATGTCCTCATGCAACCAAAATTTTGACTATCCCTCCTTCAAATCATATGTTCCGAAGCTTCTGCCAGTACATCCAGCCCTCTTCCTCTTTTTCATGGTGCTGCTAACATCCTAGGCTTCTTCATCAAGCATCTGAATTTAAGATTGATCAGTGCTCTACTTATCTTCTTGCACTTTTTCTTCAATTTCTTGTTCTTTTTATGCCAGAGCCCGAGATGTAGCATGGTATTATCATGGATGATCTTGTCCAGTTTGCTCTGCTATTTTAGTGCTTCATTTTCATTTTTAATATGTCTATTTAAAACCTCCAACTCAAAGACTTCTTGTTTCAACGATTGGACTAGAGCTTCTTGTGTTGCGTGAGGCTGAGTGGATGAAGTGCTGGGACCCGTGGCTGTTATTTCTAAGGATTCTATGTAATCATACACCTCTTGCTACCTTGGATCTATTTCGGGTGTCGTTTTCCTTGCACTATCCCTAAAATGTTGTGTAGGAGAATTGACTTCAAAATCTAGCCGAAAGGGACTCATGTCAACATCTTGAGGGCTAGTTTCAACGTTTGGTTGAGAATGAGGTGGAATACAGCCAGCTGGAGTTTGTTCAGGTGTTCCTCCTCCCAAATCAATAAAATGGGGTCCTTTCGTTTGTGCTTTTCTCCATTTTCCCTTAAGCCTGCTGCTTCTTCTTACATGCTGTGGACTACTATCTTCTTCCTTCTGTTTTTCTTTCCTTTCTTTTTGGCCATAGCTGGCTGTTCCTAAAGGTCAACTAGTCTCTCAGACAATACTTGATGGTCTTCTTCTGAGGAAGGGGTTTGATGCACAACCTCAATTCTTCTTTTCTCTTTTGATTTTGTTGGCTTTTTACCCTCAGTCTTTTCCTTCCTCCTTTTAGACATTCTTTCTTCTCTACTAGTTCTTTCAACTGTGTTAGTAGGAGTGTTTTGAGTTTTATCACCTATTCTCTTTCTTCTACTTCTTTTTGATGTACTGCCTTCAAGGGTTTCTTGGGGTTCTTCAAAGAAATTTGTAATTAAAAATTACTCCCAGGTGTCCTTTTTCTCTTTTAATTGTTTTTATATCAAGATTTTCATGAGACCATGGTGATATAAATGTGGTTCTACGTCCCCCAGATGCTTTTGGACGACCACAGACATCTTTTTCAAACTGTTTAGTAAAAAGTATGGCAGATTGAGGGTTTGGTTCTCTAAAAAGTTCATCAACAGTCATGTATGGTACATGTACATTGCTCCAAAACATCCCTCACAGGTGATAAACTTTTGAATAACCAACAGTAAACTAGCCCACTCTTCTTTTAAAGCATGGACAAGAATTCCCTTTTTGAAAATAGTGACATCCATACCTAGGTTACGTAGGATCACTCTCCAAGCTTCATCGCCAATGTTCTTGTTCTTAAACCAACGTTCACCTTCTTGGGGAAGTTCTGTAGTAGCTGCTATGGATGCCTCGGTCACTGTAAACTTGAGGTCCCTAATTTCCACCTCTAGTCCATCAAAAGACCTTGCAAAAGCCTTTGTAACCTCCTTATGGTAGCCTTTAAACTTCTGAATAAATCGAAGCCATTTTTCCTTTTTTAGTATGTCCTTCACTTGCGGGTATCCTTCCATAAATTTGGGTCCCTCTGGTTCTGCCCTCAACAACTGACCCATCCTTCCTTCTGTTCTTTAAAACTTGTCTGCGTGAGGAGGGTTTAGCAGAGGTAGGACGGCTGAATTAGTGGAAATGAACAGCGTTTATGAGGGAGACCAGTGACTGTAAGTGGATATCAGAGAATAGGTACACAGGATGAAGCAGAATAGAGAACAAAATGGGTTGAAGGCTTATGTGAGCACGGTGGAAATGCAGCCGTGAGGTCAATAAAACAGTAGGGGGAGTAAAGTGCATCCGACAGTATTTAAAATTGGGTGGCTACAGAGTAGACACAAGCACGTTTATGAAACGGCTACAGATTTTGTGCGGCTGAGAGAAGTCGTAGTCAAATCAACCACGTTCCATAATTACAGGTGGAATATCAAAGTATAGCCGAACACGAGTGAAGACCGGAGGCTTGATTATAAGGCCATTTAAAAATGAATGTAAGGATTGTGGGGGAAGCGTATAGAGATCGTGGAACGGTTATGGAGTTATCAACGCAATCATTGCATATTATGGAGCCATGGTTTATAACTATGTAAAAATGTGTTTGAATGCCATTTGAAATAAATTTTTACTCATACCTTGGAATTCTTGTCATTTTTCATTAGTCTTCAATCAGTTGCTCCTCGTTGATAATTTTGAATGCCTCATGTCTTCATAATATGTCCTCATACCTGCATTTTATTTCATGATTGTTGAACTAACATCTGACTGTAAATTTTTGAAAAACAAAGTGGTGGCTGCAGAAACACAACTCACTGCAGAATCAGTGAGCAGTTGTGGAAACTAACTCTAGCTGCGGAAACTAACCCAACAATCTTATAACTGAATGAGATGTATAAACGATGACTGAATGGATGAAAATGGTCATAAAATCTTTTATTAATGGAATGAAATGAATGAAATGGAGTTGAATGAAATGAAGTGATGTGGAATGGAAATGAGATGGAGTGGGATGGAAATGAAATGGATTGGAATAAAAAAATGAGAAAGAGAGAGAGATTTTTTTTTTTGGAAAACATAGGGTGTCAGGAGTTCCTGATTTTCACCCTATGTTTTCTGTATAAGACTGCCAATCAGTGATTGGTTTTCAGGCTTATACAATTTTTTTTTGTTTGAAAAGAAGAGAACAAAGGCTGGGCTGGTGGAGAAGAAGGATTCTTCTTCACCAACCTTATTGCTGAATTATCTTGAAACATTTTGATAAATTCCTCTTTTGAGAGTGGCTTATGATAGATCTTTAATCTGTGGCCATTCACAATAAAAGGAGTTTGAGATTCATCAATGGTCTTGATTCTTACCACTCCATTGCTAAAGACTTTGTCAATTTCATATGGCCCAAGCTAAGGAGTATGAAATTTTCCTTTGAAGTCTTTAAACTTGGAATCAAATAGCAATGCCCAGTCTCCTTCTTGAAACTTTCTCTCTTTGATATATTTTTCATGCCACTTAGCTCTTTGATATTGAACTAGATCAGTTCTTTGGATTTCTTCTTGTATGATCTCATCTAGCTCATTCAACTGCTCCATTCTATGCTTTTGGGCTTCTGATAGATCCATCCCCAATTGAACTGCCATCTTGAAGGTTTTGACTTGGAACTCAATGGGGAGCGGGACTTCTTTCCCATAAACAAGTTCATAGGGAGAATGTCCTGTTGTATTTCTCCATGTAGTTCCGTAGGCCCACAAGGCTTCAAGAAGCGTTTCTGCCCAATCTCTTCTGTGTAGATGAACAATTTTGATGATGATACTTTCAAGAACTTTATTTGTAGACTCCACTTGACCATTTTCTTACGGATGGTAAGGAGTAGACCTTTTGTGCTTGATTTTGTATTCTTCCATTAGCTTCTCCACCAGGTTGAATGTGAATTGGCTTCCCTGATCTGTCACAATTTCTCTTGGAACACCAAAACGAGTAAAAATATCCTCATAAAGAAAATTGACAATTGAATTTTCAGTAGCAGAAACTAATGCTTTGGCTTCTACCCATTTAGTGACATAATCAATACATACCAATATATACTTATTTTGCTTAGATGGCGGATTAATAGGTCCAATGAAATCTAAAGCCCATTTTTCAAAGGGTTCGATAAGCACCTATGGTTGCAATGGCATTTCATTTGAAAGGGTAGGTTTCCCTACTCTTTGGCAGCTATCACACCTTTTGACATATTGTTTTGCATCTTTAAAGAGGGAATGCCAAAAATATCCCAAAGAAAGGATTTTATAGGTTGTCCTTTTGTCAGCAAAGTGTCCACCGCATGGTTCATCATGAAATGCTTTGAGAATATCTGGCATTTCATCTTCCCTAACACATCTTCTGATCACAAGATCTGGCCCTGTTTTAAACATTTCGTTAGAAATCCATGAATATTTCGAACTCTCCTAAATAATTTTTCTTCTTTCACTTGGAAATAAATGTGGAGGCAGTTTCCTTGTAACCAAATAGTTAGCAATATCTGCATACCAAGGGGTCTTAGTAGTTACCACAAACAAATATTCATCAGAAAACTTATCCTCTACAGGAGAATCTTCTTTAGTATTCTGAATCCTAGACAAGAAATCAGCTACTGTATTTTGTTTCCCTAGTCTATCCAACACAGTAATATTGAATTCTTGCAAAAGTAGGAGCCATCTTGTCACTCTGCCATTAGTAGCAGGTTTATTCATTAGATATCTCATCGCAAAATGATCAGTATGAATAAAAGTTTCATAGCCTGTTATATAATGTTTAAACTTATTGATTGCATGAACAACAACTAAAAACTCTTTTTCAGTTACAGTATAGTTCAACTCAGTGGGAGTCAAATTTTTACTGGTATAGTAAATGGCATAAGGGACTAAATCCTTTTGACCCAACACAGCTCCTAGAGTTGTATCTGAAGCATCTGTAGAAATATGGAAAGGGAGTTTCCAATTTGGTCCTCTCAAGATAGGTGCTTCAGATATTCTTGTTTTCAAAGGTTCAAAGGCTGATTGACAATCAGGATCCCCTTTGAATTCACAGTCTTTTGTAAGCAGTTTGAAGAGTGGAGATATTATTTTAGTGAAGTTTTCTATAAATCTTCTATAGTATCCAGTAAATCCTAGAAAACTTCTAACATCTCTTTGACAATTTGGAATAGGCAACTTGGAGATGACTTCAACTTTTGATCTATCAACTTTAATCCCATCTCCTGAAATATGATGCCCCAAAACAATACCTTCAATAAACATCATAAAGCATTTTTCATGGCTTAATGAAATGTTTGTTTCTTTACATCTTATAAGGACTTTTTCCAAATTTTCTAATGCCTCTTCAAATGAATTACCATAAACTGTAAAATCATCCATATAGACCTCTACACAATCATGGATTAGATCAGAAAAGGTTCCTAGTACTTCTTTTTGGAATGTTGCGGGTGCATTACATAACCCAAAAGGAAGCACTCGATAGGAAAAAGTTCCCCATGGACAGGTAAATGTGGTCTTATCTTGATCTTCAGGTGCTACCTGAATTTGATTATAGCCACTAAAACCATCCAGAAATGAAAAGTACTTTTTTCCTGCTAATGTATCTAATATTTGATCGATAAAGGGTAAAGGAAAGTGATCCTTTAAAGTTTCTTTATTCAATTCCCTATAATCAATGCATACCCTCCATTTACCATTCCTTTTAGGTACTATAACCAAAGGAGAAACCCATCGGCTATCTGAAATTGGATAAATGAAGTTTATATTGAGTAGTTTTTGGAGCTCTTCTTTCACTATCTCCCTAAGGTTTGGATTCATCCTTCTCTGAGGTTGTCTGATTTGTCTACTATTTTCCTCAATGTAGATGTGATGGATGCAAGTCTTAGGATCAATACCTTTCATATCAGTATACTCCCATGCAAATGCAGTAGAATGTTTTTGAAAGATTTTGGTTAGTTTTTCCTGTTGTGACTTTTCCAAATTTTTGTTGATATTCAATGTTTTACATGGAAAAATCTCAATGGCGGAACTACCGAACTCTTCCATAGAGTAAAGAGACATTTGTCTTGATGATAAATACCCAATGTCAAAATCTAACTGAAATTGTGTGGGGTCATATTCTGAAGATGTCTCAAAATTTTCTAATGTGTTCAGAATTTGACTATCCTCACTAATTTCAGAAATGGTAAAAACAGGTTGTATAGTGTCCTCATCATCGACCCATTCATTGTCTCCTACTTCTGTGATTGCTTTTACTAGAGGATACAAATTGAATTTCTTTTTCGAATTACCATTAGAAAATGTACATATCCCCAGATCTACAACTAATGAAAGCATCAGCTGTGGCTAGCCAAGGTCTTCCTAAGATAAGTGGGTGCCCTCCTAGATTACTCTTGGGAGTCAAAATCATAAAATCTACTGGATATTCCCTAGAATCTAAGGAGATTGAAATATCTTCTAATACACCATCTAGTTTGATAATTGATCGATCTACAAGTTGCAGTAAAGTAGGTGTAAAAAGAAGATTAGGAAGTTTTAGCTGCTCCATAGTCTGTCTACTCATAATGTTGATAGCAGCCCCTAATTCAATCAAAGTATTTGGGATTTCTACCCCATTTATATGTGTCTTGACAATTGGACTACTGGGATCTACATACTTTTGCATGGTAATTTTTCCCATCATGATATCTGCAATTTTTCCTACCAGGTGGATTCTTCTTGTATCTCTTGGTTTCCTGCCTAGTCTTTTGAGACTCAACTCCTTCAATGTTTTTGCTAGAATAGGAATCTCTCTAATAGCTTGTAGCAAGGAAATATTAATACAAACATTCTTTAATTCATCTAGAAAACCATAGTTAGGCAACAAGATTTGTGTTTCCACCCCTTTATCAATTTGTAATCTTTCAGGGAAAGGAGGTGTGGATGAAGATGCAGGTTGCTCAACTATAGGAGTTGTGGGGGTTGACTTTTCTTTCTCTTTTTGAATGTTTGAGTTTTGAAGAGATGCTTCCTCAGAACCTTTATTGACTTTGAGAGAGTCCTCCTTAGATGTATCTTGCTCTTGAACATCTATAGAAGGTTTTTCTAAAACTCTACCAGACCTGAGTTGTACATCATTGAGAGGAACAATCATATAGGTAGGAAATTGTTGTCCTTC
>APFE031192990.1:71560-92849 GCA_000404065.3 Pinus taeda | reverse complement strand
GGCACACGACTTCAAACTCAAACAGAAATGTTTCAGGATCCTCACTTCGCAATCCATAAAAGTTGGGGAGGACAGATGATGAGATGTTTTTCATCGTTGTATGAATTTCCTCATCAACTATAGGGAATCCAGACGAGTTGTCTCCTTCCCTATTTCTTCCATTATTACCTCCACCTCCACCATTGTTGCCTCCATTATTTCCTCCTCCTCTTCCTCTACCTCTACCTTTGAATCCATCTACTACTTCCTCTGTCATGATAGTTTCTTCAGAGTCCTCTGGTTCTTCTATCAAGGGAGGACGAGAGGGAGTTTCTTCCTTTTCTTCTTCAAGTGATTCTACTTCTTTAATTACAATATGCTCTCTTGTAGAAGTAAAGAAAGGGTCTTCTTCTAAATGAGATTTGGTAGATGGTGTAGGAGAATCCTCTAATTCAGCTGCTCCTTGAATTCCAGGAATCTTAAGGCTAGGGGTAGATGGTGGTGAATCTTGTCTATGCCTTGAAGAAGATGGAGTTGTGAAAATTGAACTCTTGGCTCTAGCTATAAACCTTCCCCTAGAATCCCTTGCTCTATGCATGTCATTTTTCTTTTTAAGTTGGGCTAATAATTCTCTTTCTGGTCTTCTAGGTCACACTAGGTGCAAGAAGAGAGCATACTTAAGAAATTATTGAACCAATAACTCTATTTTCTGATCCTCCAGGTCACACTAGGTGCAAGAGGAGAACATACTTCAAGAAGTTATCAATTTTTCCCTCCTTTTTATTGTTTTTTTTTAAGAAATTGGCTACCTACTTACACTTCCCCGGCAACAACGCCAAAATGTTTGTTCAATTTAGTGTGTCCTAAATTGCTGCATTTAATTGTCAATCCATAATTCATATGCTGACGAAGTGCGGCGCACTATATGTGCAAGATAACCTATTTCTTACTTTTGTTGTTTTTTATTTTTATGTTTTGGGGGTTTTTATCTTCGTTGATTTCCTAATGTGAGATGGAAATTCTAAAAAACAAGTATGGATATAAATGTTCAAGGAAATGATGTCCTTTATAATAATTTCCCAAACTTCAAACTTCAAAAGGGTTTTAAAACATGTAATGAAAAAATTAATTCCTAAAAGAAAATGAAAATGTGCCACTATACTAGTCAAACAAACTGTGAACTATTGATCATGAAACCCATTACCCTTGCTGCTGTCTAAATACAAAAGAAATTGTGCTCAAAGAAATCCAAGAATTGCAAGCAAAGCAAATCTAAAATCAAATTACATCAACTCATATTCTGACCCCTTACCATTAATCTCACTATGGATTTCGGAGGTAATCATAAACAACTTGAGCAATCTGATATCTAATTTGCAAGAAAATAAACTAATATCAAACTACACACTCATCCTTCAATCCCTCACCATTAGCCTCACTATGGCTTTTGGAGGTAACTGATAATGACATGAGCAATTTAATATCTAACTTGCAGAAAAATAAACTAATATCAAACTACACACTCATCCTTCAATCCCTCACTATTAGTCTCGCTATGGCTTTCGGAGGTAACTAATAATGACATGAGCAATTTAATATCTAACTTGCAGAAAAATTAACTAATATCAAACTACACACTCATCCTTCAATGCCTCACCATTAGTCTCGCTATGGCTTTCGGAGGTAACTCATAATGACATGAGAAATTTAATATCTAACTTGCAGAAAAATAAACTAATATCAAACTACACACTCATCCTTCAAACCCTCACCATTAGTCTCACTATGGCTTTCAGAGGGAACTGATAATGACATGAGTAATTTAATATCTAATCTAACTAATAAAGAAAATGTACAAAACTATAATAAATAAGACAGTGCTAGAATTAAAAACTAAGAAAAATAAATCAGCAAAAGGACAAGATTGATTCCATGTCATTAGTCATTGTAAAACTATGTGCAAATGCCCAGGCTACCTACTGTAATCTGGAACAAAGACACTGATCAGTTAACAACAGTATAAAGCATGAAAAATTATGGACAGAAGAAAAACATTAATACCATAAGAGATGCAATATATACACATGAATAACTATGGCATAATGAACGTAAGGAAATAAAGCATGAAACTATATAGCAATAAACAAAACCTCGGCATGTGCAGTGGCCCTTTGCACAGCCCTCGGGCAACAACTATCAACCACGAATTGAGCTTATAAACAAAGTCTTCTCATGTATTCAAAATGCAGCCATAACACAGAAACAAAGTCACGGCACAGTGGGCTCGTTAAAAGTCAAAATTACATTACAAAAGCTAGCTAATATGCGTACGAGAATGCATTATTTATAACAGAGGATGACATAACTACTTTCCTACAATTTGCGCTGATAAGAGACATGTGAACAACCACGTCCAGGAATCTAGCATTATGGCTGCCGTGAAGATTAAATCTTTGGAGGGTGGTTGTTGGATTCAGTTTATGGAGCAGTCCACAGGTGTTGGTATGTCCCCTGAGATTTAGGAACAGCCACGAAAGTCTTCATGTGGCGAAAAACAGAGTTCTGTCACCGTAGGACTCTTAGGTTGACCACCGCTTGACTACCTTTGACTATGGCCTCTTTTGATGAATTCGACTGAGCCAATAGGACTCGGTCCATGTCCACGTCGTTTTCAACTTGCCCATGTGGCTCGATTCGCCTGAAGACACCTGCAATATAGACTTTAACAAAATGGCTGCAGAAACTTGAGCTGGCTACAAAAAGTGACAAGATTCCGCAGCTCATAAGCAAAAATCTAGTTCAAACAGCAACACAAAGACATAGTCAAGAAACCACTTTAAATGCTCTTTTATAACTAATATGCAATGATATTGATGGTTTAAGAGGTTTAGATGAATGGAAAGAAGCTAGAAAAAGGTGTAGGAAAGATGCAAGTTTGGGGCTCAACAAGGCGTCTGAGTAATATGTGATTACTACTTTCTTTGTTCTATTTCTTGTTTCTAATATTCTTCCATTAGTTTCATTTCTGCAAAAGTAATTTAGTTGCTTCCTTTTTAATTCTACATTCTCTACTTTCCTTTCCATTTGCAAGTAATATTTCAATTCATCAATTAGTTTTTCATTCAGTCAGTAGTTTTCATTCAATCTGCAATTTAATTTCTTCAAAGTACTTCCCAAAGTTTGAAAAAAAAAACACAAAATCATACCAAAATCATTTCCTTTCATGCCTCATAGGAATAGAGATAAATTAGGGAAATTTTTTCCAAATACCCCCACTGCATCAAACAACCAACCTTACCTCTTCTTCGGTGGCTGTGAACTGGAGGAACCCTTAGGTGAGAAACCAGACATATTTGAAGAACCTACAGGGGAAGAAGAAGAAGTAGAACCCATTCCTGCCGAGCCAATGGATGAAAACATAAATGATAGAGGGAATAGAGAGAGTTGAGGGCGTCTTCCCCATCAGAGAAACCAATGGGGAAACTAAGATGAAAAATATAAGCCCCTCTTCCCTTCCTCATTTCCATGGCCTGACCACAGAAGATCCCGACACTTTCCTATTTGTGTTTGTTGTTATATGCCGAACCTATGACTACACAAATCATGAGCAGAGGTCGAAACTATTTCCATCTACCCTTAAGGATGCAGCTTTGCATTGGTTCATGGGTTTACCTGGGGATATCATCACAACTTAGGCTCGTATTCACCAAGCCTTCAACAACAAGTATCGAGACTACTGTAGGTCTAAAGATACCAAAGAGGAAATTTTTAGGATGACCTCAGGTAACGATGATTCCTTAGAGGATTATGAAGAAAGATTCCAGCTTAGTTACAAAAGGGCTAGGTGCACACTTGACCCAGAGCCACTGAATCTGGTCCTGCTTAGAGGAGAAAGGGAAGACCTTTTGGATACCCTACACTTGTTAGTAGGAGGAGATATATACCAGTTACCCTATGAGGACATCAAGACTATCTTTAGAAACCATTCGAGGGTAGCGAGGAACAAGGGTAGGGGAAGTCAACCTATGGTCAATACATTCTCTTCCAATTCATCCATTAAGGGTGAAATTGGAAACATGCTGGAAGATTTCAAGAGTGAAATGTTGCAAACAATTGCCTTACAGATGGAGACTATGCACATTAGGAGAAAGCAGGAGGAAGCAGAGAGAGCCTTGGCCATTTTATGTCCTAGATGCACCAGGAGGCACCCTAGGAATGAATGTCCATTGAATTCTATTGAAATTTTCCAAGTTTGTGAATAAAACCACTCCACAGACAAGTTCCCTTCTTTTCCTAGACTCAAATATGTATATCAAGGAGCTGAAGGGGTCACTGAGCAGTTCTACTACATAAAGCAAAGGAGACCTCATGGGCCTAGGCCATACTAGCAGGGCATGCAAGGGTCATCCCTTGCATATTACAATCCCAACCAGACCACATCCATACCTTCTTGGGGACCCCCTGCTCATCCTTCCTAGTATACATCTCCTCCTTGGTCCTTTACATCTCAGTATCATTCCCAGCCAACCAGCCAGCCATTTCAACCATATGCTCTGCCACAACCTCAGAGGAATGCACCGCCCTAGGGGTGGAGGCCCCAGTACAATAATGTTCTTGTTGTATTTCCTTCAACACATGCCCAACCACAACTGTTGCACTCTGCTCCACCTAAACAACTCCAGATGCCTGCCTAGCCAAATTTTAACTCGAACACCAGACAGGCACAATAAGTATACAATGGAGAGACATCATATCCATCTTATGTTGTGGAGATCCAGGAAACTAACTTGAGATATGGGAGAGTTCTCTTGGATAACAAACCTCCACCTCCACCTAGGGAGGTTGAAGAAGAAAGAGAGGAAAGAATTCTTAAAGTAAATCCACCCTTTCCTTAGAGATTAACTCAACCACTCCAGCCTACCCTAGAAGCGACTGAACTTTTGGGAGAATTGAAAAACCTATGTGTTAAGACTCCACTTCTCCAAGCCATTAAATATGTACCTATTTACAACAAGTTGATTAAGGAGAAGTGCTTCAACCATCCAGGGAGGCGAAGAAGAGATGCCCCTACCATTAATGTCATTGGACAATTGTCCGACTTAATGTTGGGGCAGGCAATCTATCCAAAGTATTTGGACCCTGGGACCCCTGTAGTAGATGTGCACATCAATGGCACCATTATCCCACACACTTTGATCGATCTTGAGGCTGCCATTAATGTGATGACCAAGGACACCATGCTCAAGCTCAACCTCTTAGTTTCATTGAGAAAGACCACAACAGTCTTGCAACTTACAGACCGCTCCATAGTGACCCTTGAGGGGATTGTGGAGGATGTGATGGTATCCATTGACTCTTGCGGGTACCCTGCAGATTTCCTAGTTCTCCAGCCTAATGCTAAGCTTACTAGTTACCTTCTTATCCTTGGGAGGCCCTGGTTGGCCATTGGTGATGCTTACATCAGCTGTAGAGCTAGGAATATGACCATCAAGAATGGGAATATGTCCAAGTAGTTAGTCTTATAACCTCCTACTCAGCCATCTCTAGAACATGATTTACCTTTATGGCTAAAAGAGGAGGAATAAGATGAAGTTTATCCTGCCCAACTATACACCTTAGAAGCAACCATGGGAGGAGGACAACATGATGAAGATGATTTGATTGAAAACCTACTCCAAAGTCTAACTCCTAGTACATTGTCCCTAGAAGAAGTAGTAAAGGAAACCCAGAACAACCATCCAATTGATTTGTACTTGGTCGATTCCAACCCCCTTCATGTCAAAACCATAGAAATTGGCCCTGAGAGAACTTTGAAATCAATCCATCTCTTTCTGTTCTCCAAGAGGAGAAGTTGTGCAACATGCTAAAGGAACATCTGGATGCCTTCACTTGGAGTTACAAAGAAATGAAGGGAGTACACCCCTCAGTGTGTACTCACCACATTTACATCAAATAAGGTTGCAAGTTAGTCTGAAAACCCCAAAGGAGGATGAATCCAACTCTTAAATATATAATCAAAGAAGAACTGCAAAAATTGCTAGATGCAGGATTCAGTTATCCTCTCCGACAGTGAGTGGGTCTCTCCTTTTGTGTTAGTTCCCAAGAAAAATGGTAAGTGGAGGATTTGTGCCGATTACAGGGAGTTGAAAAAGGCCACAAAGAAGGACCATTTCCCTCTACCTTTCATCAACCAAGTGCTATATGGCCCCACATGGAAAAGGTTCTTCTCTTTCTTAGATGGATTCAGTGGGTACAATCAAATCCAGATCAACTCGAAGGACCGGGATAAAACCACCTTCTCTTGTCCTTGGGGAACTTTTGCCTATAGGGTCCTTCCTTTTGGCCTATGCAATGCTATTGCCACTTTCTAGAGAGCAGTCTTGAGTATCTTTGCCAAGTTAGTCCATGATGCAGTAGAAATTTATATGGATGATTTTACACCTTATGCATGTGATTTCCAGGAGGGTCTGTCCAACCTAGGTAAAGTACTGCACAAATGCATTGAAATGAACCTGTCTCTTAGTCCCGAAAAATGTAAATACTTGATGACTACTGGGACCATGTTTGGTCATTCAATATCTCAACAAGGACTACAGGTGGACCCAAACAAAATAGCTCTCATCCAAAGGGTCCCACCTCCTTAAAAGCAGAGAGATGTCAGAAGTTTCCTAGGGTTAGCTGGATACTACGGAAGGTTCATAAAGGACTTCAGCAAGTTGGCCTCTCCTTTATTTGGGTTGTTGGCCAAAGACTCTGATTTTATATGGTCAAAAAGCTGCCAAGAGGCCTTGGACATCCTGAAGAACAAGTTAACCACTGCACTAATTCTCTGAGGCCCAAATTGGGACCTTCCTTTTCATATTTGAGCTGATGCCTCACACAAATCCATAGGAGGAACCCTAGGTTAGATAGATGAAAATTTTCCTTATGCCATTTACTTTATCAGTAAGAATCTGCCAAAGGCTGAATTGAACTACATAGTGACCAAAAAGGAGCTCCTGGATGTTGTGCATTCATTGAAAAAATTTAGGCATTAAATTATAGGCTATCAAACATTTGTCCATACTGACCATGGTGCAATCAAATATTTAATGAATAAACCTGATGTGAATGCTCGTATTATAAGATGGTTACTTTTATTAAATCAGTTTGACCTAACTATTGTTGACAAGCCTGGCAAGGAAAATGTTGTTGCAGACTTTTTGTCCAAATTAACTCTGCCTGTAGGTGAGGAGGGAATGGTTGATGACCAGTTACCGAATGAGCACTTTTTCACCATTTCAATTCTCTCTCCATGGTTTGTTGACATAGAAAACTATTTGGTATCTGCACAGTTCCCACCGAAATTGTCCTCTAAAGAGAAAAGAAAGATTATAAGGAAGAGCACCCCCTTCACCTGGATTGAGGGCAATCTCTTCAAACTTGGCCCAGATCAAATCCCGAGAAGGTGTGTCAGGGAGGAGGAAGTATTTGACATCCTTCTGACATGTCATGATGGGCCTTGTGTAGGTCACTTTGCAGCAAAGAGGACAACATTCAAAGTGTTACAAGTAGGCTATTATTGGCCCACTCTTCATCAGGATGTGGAAAGATATACTAGTCAGTGTGATCAGTGCCAAAGGATGGGAAAGTATACTCCAAGGGATGAAGTGCCTCTACAGCCTCAAGTGACTTTCAAGCCATTTGACAAGTGGGGCATGGACTTCATTGGACCTATTAACCCTCCTTCTAAGAAAAAATAGTACATCATTGTGTGCACTAACTATCTAACTATGTGGGATGAAACCAAGGTAATTAAGGAAACAACAAAGGAGAAGGTAGCCGAGTTCTTAAGGGAGAATGTATTTTACAAATTTGGGTACCCTAGAGAGCTGGTCACTGATCAAGGCATCTAGTTTACCTCCAACATGATTGAAGACTTGCTCAGTGAGCACAGGATCAAGCATAGAACCTCCACTCCATATAACCCACAAGCTAATGGTCAAGTGGAGGTAACCAATAGAGCGTTGGAGGGCATCTTGACCAAAGTGGTTAACAACAGTAGGAAATATTGGGCCGATAGACTAGTTGAGGCCACCTGGGCCTATAATACCACCTGGAACACCACCACTGAATTCACACCCTATGAGATGGTCTATGGGAAAAAGGTCCTGCTATCCATTGAGTTTGAGTATAACACATTAAGGACTGTCAGCCAACTAGATCTTGATCTCAGCAGTGCACAAAAAGAGAGATTTCTCTAGTTGAATGGTTTAGATGAGTTCAAAATGGAGGCCCTCTTACACACAAAAGTAACCCAATTTCAGAGGAAGATCTGGAATGAGAAGAACATCAAAGATAAGCAATTTGAAGAAGGTGATTGGGATTTGTTAAATGATTCTAGATATAAATACTTTAAGGGCAAGTTAAGGATAAGATGGCTAGGGCCTTATGTTATAGAAATATGTCATGATAATGGTTCAATGCAGATCAGAACCATAGATGCAGAGGCCATTCCTTTACTTGTTAATGGACACAGATTGAAAGTTTACAAAAGACCATTGTCAAAGAAAGAGTTCATTAATGTTATTAATAAAATAGTGATGGTAATGGACCAAGTATCAGCTCTTGCCTCATCAAGTCACTGAGAATAAAAAATAAGGAGACTCAGGTGAAAACCTTCATGAGGTGACTAAGTTCCACTATTGGGTTGAAAATCTCTTGGGGCAGCCCAATGGTGTCAGGAAAAAAAAAAAGAGAAAATGAAAAGATCTCTAGGTGAAAACCTCTCTTGGGGCACCCAGGGAAAACAACTAGGACAAAAACCTTTTAGAGGTAGACTAATTGTTTAAAAAAAAAAAAAAAAAAAAAAAAAAAAAAAAGAGAAAAAAATCATGAAAATTTCCATTTGCAGGTCAGCAAGGAGGACGATTAGAGAACAGAGGAGAATAAAAAAGGAACATGTTCCACTCCCATGTTTATTTTTCCACCCATTTTCATTCATCACTCCTCCCTTTATTTCATTTTTTTTCTATCATTTGCTTCAGTTTACAAGGGGTTGTGTTTTCTACAGGATCCCTTATAAACCTATAGGATCCCATGAAAACCTACAAGATGATCCTATATGAATTCCAGTGGCGTGGGAATCTTATAGAAAGTGACCCTCGGATGAGAAATTGACCTACCATGTCAAAATAATAACATGCCTACATCACAAATTCATTACCATACCTGTCTCCACTTTCATCACCCCTCATTCCCATTAAAAATCAATTTAATATATATAATATATATATTATATATATATATATATAATATATATATATATATATATATATAATATAATATATAATATATATATATATTATATATATATATAATATATATTATTATAGATAGATATAATTTTCACAGTCTTCAAGAGAAAACACAAAGGAGAAAAAATGAAACAGAGAGAAGAAGGGAGAAACACCTGAGTATTTCTCATTCTCCACACTCCTAGTCTTCCTCTCAATCCATGTCATCATCCTCAAAATCCCAATAGAAGAAATGATTAGAAATTCTGAGGGAGAAGCAGCTACAAGACATCCTGTAGCAGCCTATCCCACATAATACAAATCATGATTGCAACAAGCTTCCAGCATGAATATCCAAGGGCAGAAAAAGCTCCAGAGCAGCAGCAACACCGTCATCTTCAACACTAGGTACCTGCACATCAAGGGAACCATAAAAAAAATAAAAAATAAAATAAAAGAAGAAATGAGAAATAACATGCATCCAACACACATCAAGCACCTCTGGTCTTCAACAACTCCAACAAGGTATTAGCACCACAAGTAAGTATCTCGCTTCACTCTCTCATTTGCATAGTGTAGTCAAAAGATGTAAAGGTTACCAGAAAGTTGGTTTATAAGTGAAAGGTGGCCAGTTAAATTGGCCACCTTCGTTCAGTCAACAAAGACAAAACAAGTGGTCCTCCCACACATGGAAGCAGTCAAGTCAAGAAAATAAAGGAGAAGGACAAAAGAAGTTAAGGCTACAGATGCATGAAGTGGGAGTTGATTACGAGGAGAGGGGAATGATGAGGTGGTAGTGGGGACCAACAATCCAAAAATGGAAAACTTACCTCGGTGGCCAGTGCACCACCTCACCCAATTCAACCATAAAAGGAAATAATCATCGATCCCCATGCACTCATGCATTCATTTCCTCGAGGCTCACTATAGAAAATTCGCTCTCATACCCAGGCAACCTACAGAAAAGGAAAATTCCATCTTTCTCTTGCGCAGGACTTCCTACAGGATTACACAGGAAATCTTACAGGATCGCATAGGGATCCTACAAGATACAAACAGACAGTCTACAGGATTGGCCAAGAGGAGTTTCAAAGGGGAAAAATGGGGGTTGGCTACAACAAACACTATGAGGAGGTAGGCTCTATAATTACTTCCCTTTTTCAAAGTGAATTGAACAGAAAATCCTTTAGTATTGAGTGAATTTGGCAGATGTGTAAGGGAATTGTCTCCACAGTTCTTTCAGTTATTTACTTCTACATTTAAACATTGTATCAACCATCTCAACTCCTCAAAATTCACCAACAAAAATGACAAGGGGGTTTAATAGAAGGGAGCCCATTAACACTGTGAGAATCCACCAACACCCTCAAGTGTTAGAAATCTTCACAAGGCATAATTGGATGGGGTATTTTGAAAAATTAAGAGGGCATGATGATGAAGTGGCCCGAGATTTTTCTCTCTCCCTTATTCCACTGACCAAATTCCATGCCACTGTTGTGGTGAGAGGCCTCTCCATAGAGCTCACCCCTGAACTCATAAGCAGAATTACCGCACTTCCCCTAGGAGTGCCTTGGAGAAAGGAAGACAAGGGAGATAGCAAGACTGCCAAGAAGAAATCATTTTTAGAGGGTGAGAAGTTCATTGAGGACAAGAATGGAGTAAGGAGAATAATCATACCATATCCCTGGAATGAGGTGAGATACCACCTTATCAAATACATATCATGTGAGGGTAGGTATAGTGTGGTTTATGGATATCACTTTAGGCTTCTTGAGGAATTAAGGTTTGGAGCAGAAACACCTCCTCACCACAAACTCAGCATACCATACTTCCTTCTACAATCACTGATAGACACAAGCATAAATATGCAGGAGGGAAACCCCCAGCAGTTAGCTCACCATGGCTTAATTAGAATCATTATAGAAGATGCCCTCTGCAACCTCATAATTCCTATCCAATGGTCAATTTTCAGAGACATGCAAACATAGGAGGATATCAAAGCCCTCACATATGATGCTAGTCCTACTTTCAGTGAGCAGGATGGAGATGAGATAGATGACGAGGGAGATGAGGAAGAAGAAGAGGACGAAGAGAAAGAGGATGATGAAGAAATAGAAGAAGATGACAAAGAGGAAATTGATAAACAAGATGAGGATCTACAAGGAGAAGGAGAAGGGAAAGACATAGGAGAAAAGGGCAATGGGAAAGAGGGGGTAAAAAGGCAAGGAGGAGTCACCTAGGGTGTCTCCAGAACCCACTGAGAGAGAAGAAGCAACTATCCTCACTCTCTTAGCATCCCTATCAAATAAAAAGTGAAAAGAAAGAGGCAAACCCCCTTATATTCCAGAACAAGGATAAGGTAGGGGAAACCCAAAACTCCAACCAAAATTCCCATCGTA
Source organism: Pinus taeda (assembly GCA_000404065.3). Lineage (NCBI taxonomy): Eukaryota > Viridiplantae > Streptophyta > Pinopsida > Pinales > Pinaceae > Pinus > Pinus taeda. The sequence continues at coordinate 81,196 of APFE031192990.1, read as the reverse complement.
ATTGAGGACTCACCTAAATAGCAGGAGAAAATGCCTCCTCCTATGAAAACTCAAGAAAGAGGATCCTCAGTAAAAACCTCCCTTAAGTCTCCTATCACCTATGTGAGAAGGCCTGTAACTAGATCCACGTCATCCAAAGGAAAATAAATACTACAGGATACACAATAGGACCTACAAGAAGCAGAACAAGTCCTACAAGAGACTCTTCTAAACCTACAGGAGACTCAAAAATTGGATAAGGAGGGAAGCCTAGAACAAGAAACTAAATAAGAGGACCCAGCGCTAAGGGAACCTAGCCCCAACCTAACCTTGACTCCTACTACATATTTATTTAAGGGGGCATGGTCATTCCACAAAAATTTGCTATTCCATTATTCTTTGAGCTTGAGAAGGAGAGAGCCAGAACTCATAGATGGATGCGGATTGCCAAGTCCAAGGGGGTGGAGGAAATTGGTCACATGAACGAGAAGCTCAAGGAGATGGGTAGAGAACTAAGTAGCTTGACAGATAGAGAGACCATAATGAAAAATCAATTAGAGACAGAAAATGCATGGTTGAAAGGACAACTGCAAGAAAGAGAGAATCAATTGGCATCCACGGCTAGTCTCTCTTTGGATGCAATCCAGTGTAGGATGCCAACTAAATATTATGCCCTATACCTTAAGGAACAGTGGCTGGAATTCAAAATCAAGACCCTAGCATAGAGAGGCACTATGCCATTTCAGGATTATAGACAGTTCATTGATCTTTGTGATCAAAGTACATTGGAAGATAGGGCCAAGATGTCTGATTTTTATTTGCATAATATGGCCTTAATAGACATGAATGCATGGGACCCTAATGCCAAGATATGAGATTTACAGTTGATGGCTTTGGCATCATGGATGAACCATGAGGAAGCAAGGGCTACAGAAATGAAGAATATATTGGCAACAAAACAAATAGAGCCTCTTATGATTAGAGATGAGCAGTCCAATCCAATGGCCCTCATCGGCACACATAATTTAATTGCAAATAATCCTCTGCTTCCACCCAGGTATCTTGCTGCCCAAGAGCAAGCAATTACACATGTTGAGGACATGTTCAGGTTGTTAGGGGATAACAACTTGCAAGCTTGCCTAAGGAGATGGAACACATTGCCATACAGTTTAAACATAAGTGAGTACCACTCTCCTCAAAAAATGAGAGAAGCATTGAACATGACACCCATGTACAAGAAATCTATTCAAAGGCTCAAAGTCAATTTCATTGGCTTGAGACTTAGTCCACCACTACTCTTAGGGATGCTAGAATGAAGGAAGGAAGAAGAAGAAAGGAGGCAGTGGGAAGAGGTAGAAAAGAAGGAAAGTTTCTATGCATAAGAAGAGGAAACCATAGCAGAGGCATGGGATGTCAGGGAGGCCACTAGAGCTATGAAAGACATGGATATTGATTGAGTTTCTCAGAGGATGAGCAACACTTTCAGTAGGGGGTGATGATGAGCCTCATCATTAGGTAATTATATGGGCCTTAATTCACCTCCTAGCTTAGTCAAACCAACTCTTCTCACAACTTATTACATGTTTTGATTATATTTTGTTTAACGAGATGAGTTAAAGTGAGATATTATACTTAGTGAACTAATATGCATTGAATGCATGTTTGGAAGAGAAAATCAAGGAATTTTGGCAAGAATAAGGTTTGAAACTTGAACGGGAAAAGGGAGAAATATTGTAGGAAGTAATCCTCCTCATTTATTCCTCCATTTGATCCCACCAGCTCGAAGTGCAAGCAGCCAAGTCATGAAGATTAGAAGGTAGTCGAGCAAGTTATAGAAAAAGAGTTAGTTCATCTTGATTTTGGGAGCTAAGCCTCCCTAAATTTAAGGAAGTCATTGGGGACTTCATTTGTATACATAGAGAGGCCCAGAGCCTCATTAGGATTCGAATTTTGGTTGTAAAAACTGTAGTTATTTTTGAGCTCTAGACTTGTGGAAGACTTTGATGTAATTTTCTGTTTTGATAATAAGAATGAGATTTTTCTTGATCCAACACTAGTTTAACTCAGAGCACTGAAGCTCTTGGGTTAGGGCCCAACCCTAGCAGCATAGGCTCCTCTTCTTGTATTTGTATTCTTAGCTTAGTTTCATAGATTCATGGTTAAACTGTCTTTAGAAGTATTTCATTGCAAGTAGTGTAGATTTGATTAATTGTTTATTAGTTTGCTTCCATTTGTGCCTTACTTCAGTAGCATGTTAGAAGGGATAAAATAAGCACCACAAAGCTTTTAGTAGGTGTCCTTGCCTCACTTCTTCCTTCTGGGATCATGATTTCAAGAAAAGTCCCTTCTGTAGCCCCAAAAAGACAAATTTCCATTTCTTTCATAAGATTTAGAGTTTACTGTTCTTGAACCAACATTTGATCAGTTTTGCAAGTGTAGGATTTCATTTCCATCTCTTTTATCTTCATTCTTGCAGTAGATCTCATCCACGATTCCATTTTATTTAACAATTTCCTCATGCATAAGGTAGACAATTAGTTCATTAAATTCTTCTTTTCTAGCTCATGAGAATTCTTCTTGTTTACATCGCTTTTTGGAAATTACACATGTTTGATGCATAGCAGGTGCTTCATAAGTAGAAAGAGATCTCATAGCAAGCAACCAACTTCCAACTTCATCCACCCATTGGAATTCCTTGTTTTCATCAAGACCTTCACCAATTTCAACATTTTACATAGAAATTCCCCCAAGCATGTTGAGTGAATCCAACCATCTCCTAAATTTGGTTTTGGGTTCTGAGTGATCCTAGGCCTTTTTTCACTCCATTCCACCCATCAATCACCTTCTCTAATCCTACCATCACCTCCAAAACCCATCGTTTTTCTCTCGGTTGTATCCTATAGAAATACGGGAATCCTGTAAGTTTCTAATACGTCCTGTAGGTTTTTCCTGTAGTGGCCTATTTTGAGACCAAATTGAGGGAAAACCTATAGGAAGCCACCCAAGGTCACCCAAGGGTCTCCCAAACCTTCCAACCATCTCCTGAACCTTCCATCCATCCACCAACATCCATAAGTCACCTGCCACATTACCAAAAGAGATTAGCTTGCACACTTAATTTTTCATGAAAAGCATAAAATGGAAAAACGGATTTATTACAGTCCTTTACATGCATTACAATGATGTTTGATGTTTTTATCTTCCATGCTTAGGACAATAGTATTTTTTTCATGTTAATTTAGCATTATTGCAAAGCATAGCTCTTAGCAGTTAATTAGGAAATGGTGTGCCTTAGCATTGAATTTCAACCTTTTTCATTATTACAGTAGATTAGCTTTCTCTTAGAGTAGATTTCTATTTCTTTCATCAAGGAACCAAGATTCTTCCAAATCCATATAAGTTTGGCTTGAAAACCCTAGTGGTCTCTTCCCAGCTGAATAATGACAAAAGGCAGAACCATCACCTTTACTTGTGTATACAACACTACCACCTCCAAGTTTTTATGAACCCCGGGTTGATAAAGTAAAGCTGGTAGCCTAGGAGTTGTAGCATTCTGGCTGAAATATTGGTGCTCATCACAATAAGGGTTGCACAAAGTATTAGATGGGGTAAGAAAGAGACCAATTGCATGATCGATTTAGATTAGGAGGACTTGGTTGACCAAGCTCTTAGTACCATCAAGTTGTTCCTAGTAGATGACATTCTCTTCAATATTGTTGAAGATACCTTAGCGAAAAGTCTGTGGAGTAAATTGGATACTTTATACGTGACCAGGTCTCTAACCAACATGATTTACTTTAAGAAGTATTTGTACAACCTCTAGATGAAGGAGGACACTAAGATTGTTGACTAGCTAAATGTATTTAATACCCTTATTTTCCATTTGGCCAGTATGAAGGTCAAATTTTTAGAAGAATTTAAAGCCATTATGTTGCTATTCTCATTTCCTGAGCCCTTGGATCATTTTGTTACTTATATTAGTCTGAGAACAACTAATTCTGATCTAGAGTTTGATTCAGTTATGGGAGCTTTTCTATCTGAAGAAGTGAAGAGGAAGTCTAGCATTGAAACTTCCATGCCAAAAGCTATGGTAGTTGGAGGAAGGTCCACAAAGAGAGGAGAGAAATCAAGAGGCTCTTCTAGATCAAATTCAAGAGGAAATACATGTAAATCAAAATGTTAGTTATGCAACAAAACAGGGCATCTCAAGAAGGATTGTTGGAAAAGACAAGAGTCTAGTCAAAACTCAAAGAAATATGCAAATTGAGTCGAGTCACGTATGATATAAGAGGTTTTTTTCTTCAAATTAGGTATGTGTTGTAGCCACTACAACAGCACCCAAATTTTTGGGCATATTCAAAATTTTGGGTACACCACTAGTCACCTTGAGCTTTTAGGGTTTTTTGATACGGCCCCAATTGGTTGCTCTCCCAACGACCTTGCCTATCCAACTCCTTTGTTACGCCCACTCACGTTTCATGTGTCACATTCACGCTTCTTGTTTTATCTTAGATGCATGCCTTAGGTTCGCATTAGGGTTTCGAAGGTTAATGACTTATTGATGTGCCAAGAGTCACTCATGATTTTGGAACTCATCTTCTCCTGATACGAATTGTGATCAGTGGGTGTCCTATATTTGAAGAAGCATGCATTCAAGGTGGCTTCCCATAAGAGTGACAATATTAGGGTTTGGGAGAAATCCTATATGGTTAGAAGAGTGATCCCCTCCCTGTTGGCACCATATTTGCACACCTCTAGGAGTGTGATCCCATCGGCACTACAGGGCATCATCGTGGGAGTCACAACATCACATTTTCCTCAGACCCTTGGCAGATACGTCACCTCAGCATGTGCATTAGGTCTTGCAAATATTATATACTACTCTTAACCCTGCTTTGTATTGGTCCTCGTCCCCTCGAGTAAATTAATATTCCTCAGATCAACATCTTACTCGACGCCCTTGAATATATAACTAAATAATTTCTTTTCGCATCACATAAATTGTTTGCAATTCATAAGTCTATTAAGGTGCGTAAATGTTATGTTGATTTTCATATTTGAGCATCTCTTGATTTAATCATATAATTTGGTTGCAATTTTACTATCACCTCCAGACAAAATTATTTTCATGGTTTTAATTATTTATCCCATGTTCTTTGCACGGCCACTTATGGAGAAAAAATTGTCTAATGATATAAATGTCGACTTCATGAGGCTTTGTTAAGGACAACGTATCATAGGGCAAGGCATATTCTTTGTACACGACATGGTGGATGCTCTATGTTTTAAGGGAATAGTGGCCACCATAAAGCTAGCACACATCCCAAAGTGATGCATGGAGCACAAGGGGTATTATATGGTCATCGTAGGAAATAAGGTGAAGGCAACATGGGTATGCAGTAGGAGTTTGAAAAAAGCGGTCTTGGACAGACAATACATGATGACATTAAACTATGTATTGGGAAGATACCATCTGGGGAAGAGTTTCATGAAAACATAAGAAATAAGACTTTTTCCATGGAAGAAATAACTTTCATCAGTCCATGACATGGATACACGATTTTAAAGGCTTGACTAAAAAATGAATGGGAAGTGTGATTTTCTTATTGACACATTAGTTTTTTTATATTCTGATATTACTTTGTGATTTTTGAAGAAATAAAGAAAGGGAAAATATTACCGAGGAGGCTTTGAAATTTCCTATGGTTAGCCATGAAATATGATATGGAGTGAGAAGCACATCAACATCACCAACAAAATCCAAATATAGATGCAATGTCATCCTCGATGGCTCCAATTCCAATTCAGAATGTGTTGATGCCTCTAAAATCGTTGCATCAACATCGAGGAAAACCACCCGGTCTGGACCTTAAAGGCAGCTCCTTTTCCATTTGGTGTGGTGGCTCCGACTGGATATAATGGGACCAATTTCCCAATGATTTATGAATGGGATGGATAAGTGTCTAATTTATTTATATCTAATGGAAAATGCTGAAATATTTATTCTAAAATGCAATAATGTAATTAACTAATCTATCCCCTGGAAATCTCTGTTTTAGTGCAACTCTTAATGGTTCTTATTGAAAAGTAAGAATGTAGATGACTTTACTTTTAAACAAAAATATTCATTCATATGATAATTACATTCTTCAAATAGTTGAACAAAGTAATAATTAAAACATTATTGCACTGATCTTTATATATCATTGACGCATATATAGATGAAAAATAACAATTCTTGAACATTCAATAGTGATAAGTAGAAGAGATTGCTAGTCCACATAAAAGAATGAAGCAAAACATAGATAATAATACCATATGTTTTTGAATCCTTTCAACATGAATTTGCATTTGGATCCCGCTCTCTAACTTAGAAATACTCTTGTAGGAAGCAGTGGTGCATATCAGACAAAAGTACTCTTCATTAAAGCTTAGGATTCAGGTCCAGTTTCATAAAAAATATATATTGGAAGCACAATAGTGCAACTTCCAATCCAAGTCTTCATACAAAATTTTAGGACCCTTTCTAAAAACATGAAAGGGTCTATAAATACTATCTAGACTAACTAACTATGAAATGAAAATGCTGTGAGCTAGTGTAACCAAATCATAAATACATGAAAATATCCCCGAAATAGATATGCTTACAGTCGGTAAGGATGGTTCATTGTTTCGGCTGACTATCTTTTGGCTTGAGCTGGCATATGGCAAGCATCAGTTGCAGCTCTGGAGGATGACTCATACGTGAATGCAGTTGGGCATGTTGGACACCTAATCCTCAATGGGTTAGTGTGGAAGCCAAATGGACAAAAGGAATCCAAGAGATGTGAATCAAAACGGTCACATAATGTACTATAAATGTATATCATTTGTCAATAAAAATCATATTGCATGTTTTATCTTTCATATCTCTCTTGCTATCCATGTGTGTTTAACATGGTATCAGAGCAGGCGTATTCCTGCCCTGCATAATTTCTTTGAACCATTTGTTTTATGGTTTCTGCCATCACTTATGAATATTTTCTCAGCTAGAATTTAGCTGCCACCTCTTGCATATACCTGTGTTGCTCCTCCATATTCCTTTATCTGCATTCTGTCTGCCTAACCAGCGTTGTCCAAGATATGCTCTGTGCGCTCTCTATAACCGTTTTTTGCCATTATTGATGTTGCGCCACTCTGTCTACCATAATTATTTCTGCCTGATATATCCTTTTGAACGCTAATATGTCGTCGATGTGCAAGCAAGTGAGTGGTAAGCTGGATGATAAAAGGTTGAGTTGAGTTTTGTTTGCAGAAGTGCCGGAGAAGAATAAAAGCCCTGCGCAAGCCTGGAACATCTTCAAGAAAAGAGCGCTGAGTGAATTTGATTCACACATTGGGGAACTGCAGCTACGTTGGCTAATAAAGACCATGAGATGAACAACTTTGAAAGGAATTTGGACGGCGTATTGATTAGTCTTGACAGTGGCACGAATTGCCAGACACAGCAAAGGTAATGCGTGTTGAAACCTTGTGAAGAACTGTGGTTGATTGTAAGTTGGGTAAAGGATTCCATATAAATTTGGAGCATCGATTCTTTGCCGTGGCAATCGATACAAGTTTCGATCCTTCGTTGTCATGATTGACTGTATTTAATGCATATTTCAAAGTTGAATGGATTGTTGTTAGGTTGACTGAAAGAATCGATGCCCAAAGAAAAATCAATACAGATTTATTAGCACTCCTTTGATTGCTAAGCATTCAACCAGTTAACGACTTCAATTTGCCTTTCTGTATATTTAAACAATTCTGCTTTGCAATAGCGTGGAAGTGTTTTGAAAGGATTTGTAAAACTCTGATGGTTATATATCCATGTAGACAGAAGTCCAACTGCAGGTTTTGAAATCGTGGACTTCACATAAACCACTATCCTCATTTACTCGGCAACCGGCTTCAATAGTGACTCTGGTTTTCACTGTGTGCTATATAAACTTCTAATCAAATTCAATTAATGTTGAATTCATACGCTGTTTGGTTCGTTGTGGGACCATTGCTGTATTGGGTTATATGAATGTGAATTCAAGGTGTCTGGTGGGCGTTTGTTCTTGAATAGATTCAAGTTGAATATTTAATCTGCTAATATATACATGATTGCTATTGGGTCGAAAATACAGAGTTTTGTGCTGGTTGGGTCGATTAATATAATGTTGAATGGAATATGGGTGCATTGTTTCATGGGTTCAAGTCATATATGCATGAATTGAGTCATTGGATTTGATTGAAGATTTCAGAAGTTCTAAATTTTCCATGAAGGAGGAAACTCTCATATACAAAGATTGATTGATTGTGAAATGGTTTTATAATCATAATCTGAAAGATAGCTTCTGCATATAAAAGGGAAAGTGTGAATTTGCCAGTAATTGTGATTTGGGTAAAAGCGTGGAGTTCCTCCCGTTCGGCGGAAAACGAAAGCTGCTCTTCAGCAATAGAGAGCGACTTGTCTAGTTTACAGAACAGTGAAATGATTTTGCAGCTGGAGAAGGTGACCTGCTAACTTTAGACGTACTGTTGCTAACAGTGGATGTGCCAATTATTCAAGGACTAGGTACAGCATTTTGATGTGTTGGTTTTGGCTTCCATTCCTTGTTCGGTCCCACTGCTTTCTGAGATCCAGTAAGTTGTTGAGGCCTTATGTTATAGTGATTAGCCATAACAGAAGATCTGCTCACAGAATATCCTATTGGGGCTGAACTGGATACCTGAGGCTGCATTTCAGATAAGTGATCCCCATCTTTCATTTGAGACTTACTCATAACACGCTCCTAGGAAAATGAATGTATAGTTGTTGATGCCGAAATCTCATTTTCAGATACCTTCACTTCTGAATCAACTGCATCAGACATGTCAGATTGTGTTATTTGCATAGTATTTGAGAAGTTGGATGACGCAGTTTTCTTATCAACAGAACCAATAGTTTGCTCAACAACTACCCGCTCAGCACCAACAATCCCAACTTCGCGTTTGATTGTACCAACTACACCTGAAACACGAGAATTTAATTTTGGCACCAGCACAGGATCTGACGATGACAAATAGACCCCAGAAACAGTGGGGTGAAGATTTACATCGGTTTGTGTATAGAAAACCAACATGAATGCATCTAGTGGCTTCCTCCATATCGCATGATTGAATTACTGTTGATTTGAGGACATATTGGTGAAGGTTTTGTGGCTATAATAATCTTTTGAATTATTGTTGATTTGAGGACATATTGGTGAAGGTTTTGTGGCTATAATAATCTTTTGAATTATTGTTGATTTGAGGACAGATTGGTGAAGGTTTTGTGGCTATAATAATCTTGTGTATTGATGCTATGAAAAGCATGGGTTTCTCAAGAACAGAAATGTCACATATATATTGATGATGTCTAGTTACATATATACTGATGATGTCTAGTCACAGTGATTAAGGAATAATCAGGTTGTATTGGTACAGTAAGCAAGGTTCCACAGTTGCATTTCCTTGTGACTGTGTTCTTGTAGCAGTACACTATAACTCTGTCAATGGAACGATCACTTCACCTTTGATACAGTGTTTTAGAATTTAAGTGCAGTGATATCAGATACTCATATATTGTACTGATCATTATCAAATACACAATTTCAGTGATATCATCAT
>APFE031192990.1:59781-71185 GCA_000404065.3 Pinus taeda | reverse complement strand
TGCTCCTCTTCCACAACAGTAACAACAACAGATTGTGAAATGCCAACACTGTGATCGAGTTGGCCATCTAAAATATCACTATTTTGATCTTCATCCATGTAAGCATTGTCATAAAACTAGCTATTCTTCACACAGATGCTTCAAAAGTAAACGTCTTGCAAGAACAAAGATTCATCTTGGATGGATCGCTTCTTGGCAATGGGCATCAATAGCCAAGAAGATATTCCAATCACATGTCAGAACTTGTTCCAGAGTGTTGAACAGTCTTGCAGTTGAGTTTTCTCCATCATCTCACCTTGTATCTGACAGGGGGGAAATGATGGTCATCTACAAGCTTCAAAGTCACATCAAGCGAGCTTGAGCCACAACCTGCCACACCAGTTTCAGAATTGTAGCCAGAGACAAAGATGCCCGTGAACATGCCTTCAGTTGGCAATCTAGGACACTTCCTCTAGCAGAAGACTTCAGCTTCTTGCCATTTTCAGAAGAATTCCAGGAACAAAATTGAGAACACTTCCTCTAGCAGAAGACTCCAGCTTCTTGCCAGTTTTGGAAGAGTTCCAGGAATTGCATTAAGCATTCCAGAGTTGTTGTTCATCCTTAAACCATCCAGGTTGAGACTTCCTTTTTTAGGTTGAAGTTTTACCTTTTATGCGGGGTGAGACCTCCTTTTTATGGTTGAAGGTTTCCCTCTTTAAAACAATAGGATCACTTCCTCTAGCAGAAGACTTCAACTTCTTTCCAGTTTTGGAAGAGTTCTGGGAACTGCACTAAGCGTTCCAGTGTTGGTGGTCATCCTTAAACCACCGCCCTTTATACCAAAATTTCATAGAGCACATTCAGCCTAGTGCGGCCATGCATTTTTGCACATTTTGTATTACAGCTCTCTTCTTGGACTCATACATAACCCTTCGGATTAAGGGGGGGAATGTTGGACACCTAATCCTCAATGGGTTAGTGTGGAAGCCAAATGGACAAAAGGAGTCCAAGAGACCTTGGGATGTGAATCCCAACGGTCACATAATATACTATAAATGTATATCATTTGTCAATAAAAATCATATTGCATGTTTTATCTTTCATATCTCTCTTGATGTCCATGTGTGTTTAACAGGGCAGTATAGGTGGCATCAGTAATTTCAGGAATCATGTCACCGATTGCATCGGTCAAGCATTTGATTGTTGTCCTTTGACTATATGGTTTCACAAGGAAGAACCAAAAGGTTTCCCATGTTAATGTTTGGATGCCCACGATTAATCTCTACCTCTTTTCCAGCTCCTACTTCCATGTCTGCTCCAATGCTTTGACTGATGGTAATTTCCCTGGGGTACATTCTGAAATTAAATTTGACAAATAAATAGTATTATTAATCAATTCCACTAAATTACCAGTCACCGATCTACATCTCGATGTTGTCCTTTTTGCCTTCATCAGTTTAGTTTGCCACTCAAGGTACAGGATTTCCTTGTGTGATTCCAGAATTTGAGGTAGATTTGCAGCTTGTCCTTCCTTGGTTTCTTGCTAGGAAAGAAACTCTGTTAGTGTTTCATCTGCCTGCTCCGACTTTTGTCTGTCTTCAACCGACTTATCAGTCATGGATGAGGAAATGTCATAGAAGGGAGGAACAAGAGAAATACTATTACATAACAAGTTCAACTGAGTAGATAATGCTTTAGTTATTTGGAGAGCCTCTGATTCGAATTCCTCTACCTTAGGAAATTCCTTGAACTTTTCTATTTGTAATGACAGCTGAGCAATCTATTCATATTTCGATTTTCTCAACTGTTCATTCATTGTCTTTAACTTGTTCAATGCTTGAGACAACTCTTTTTTTCTTTTGAACTGCATGTTGGTCTATCCTCTGTTTCTCTTTGAGCAATTGCTCATTTAATTGCTTGTTTGATTGTTTCTATGTTGCTAACTGTTGTTTTAACTCCTCTATTCTCTGTTGTCTTTCTTGTACCTATGTCTCCAGTGAGATGATCGCTTGATCCTTTTCTTTAAGCAAATCGCTGACTTTCGATGCCTTGTCCATAGCAGCTGTTATATATGCCCCGGCATACTTAGAGAGTTTAGTAAGATCTTCGGAAGCGTTGACTTCCTCTCTCCATACCACATTAGTTATCTCCATCTGTGTATGTAAAAGAGAAGATTGATCAAGTTTTCTCTTTTTTCTTTCTCTCTTTATTACAGCCCTATGCTTAGGGCTGTAGAAGACATCTAAGGGTGGTATTTCTTCTACTCGTAGAACAATATCATCTGAAGGGTTTTCTGGAATCATTTCAACATCTGTCTAGGTCATGGATGGGCCGCTAGTTCCTTTAGTTGGAACTGTATTAGTTGTCGTCTTCTGTTCAGTTGTTACTCTAGGTGTATTAAATCCCTGCAAGCTCTCAATGTTGCTGATAATTGAGTCAAACTGTTTCCATTCTTTGAGTAGTTTGGGATTAATATGAATGTCTGAATCAATAAGTTCACTGCCCTTTTCTTGTTCTTTCTCCTGCTCTGGTGTTTTTTCTTTTGCAGGAACTTCTTCCACTGTAGGAGCTTTGTCATCAATTTTCTGTTCAGTTTCGCTTAACTAGACTGTCGGGGTTGTGGCTAATAGGTCTAGAGGCAGAGTTTGCAACCTCTGGTCTCTAAGCATATTAAATATTTCCAGTCCTTTTCTAGTATTCCTAAGATATTAGAAGAATGGTCTTCTCGTTCACATCATCCTGTGTTATCAACTTCTAGAGATCATGCTAGTGACACACCATCAACTAGTAGTAGTAAAGTTCATGGAAAGAAGGGTAAATTTAAGTTTCCCTGTAGGTTATGTGAAGGGAATCACCCCATTCACCTTTTTCCCTATCTAGATGAAGCCAAAAAAGTGTTAGATAACCGTCCTGCTTCTCCACAGTGACTTCCATCTGGTTACAGGAGACTCTCCCTTAATCCTTCACTAATTGATGAAGTGATTAACCCAAATCAATGGTCGGTCAAACCCACTCTCTCTGAATGTGAATCCGATGAGTCTATACGTGACCAATCAAAGGTCAAGGAAACAATTGATCCAATTTCACCTTTAGTTAATCGTACCTTTCCCATAGAGAGTGAGTATGATACCACTCAAGTTCTTTTCGTGCCTTCGGATTCCAATGAGCTTGGAGGCAACCCTCATGTTCCATCAAGACAGGGGGAAAATCCTCCCATTCTCGTAACTCAAGGGGGTAATTCTTCCGTTCTTATGGTACCCCCTCCAAGTAGTCTAGTCACTTCCTTTGATTGGAATCGACTATCAAGATGTCGTCTTCCTTCTTATGTGCCCTTCCAAATCATAGTAAAAGTTTATAATATGATTGTATCTGGCACTATTATAGATGAAGGTGCATCTGTGAGTATCCTTTCCTCTGCTGCTTGGCAGGCACTTAGTTCGCCGCCACTTGTGCCTGTTAACTAGAATCTGTTGGCTTTTAATAGAGGAACCAGTCAACCATTAGGGATCCTTCCTCAACAGCCTATTACTTTGGGAGGAAAATTTATTTATCTCAATGTGATGGTAGTCTCGGGCCCTTAAGATTATAATTTACTTCTTGGGCGCAACTATGTTTATGACATGGGAGCTATTTTTTCAACACTCTTTCGAGTGATGTGTTTCCTGCATGAATGCAGAATTGTCACCATTGACCAGCTTTCATTTACTGGCCCAAATATGGCTTCCAGTCAGCCATCTTCCCTAAATGGTACTTTTGTCCCAATAATATCTTCTCTGCCATGGATCAATTATGTGGTGACCCGTTTCATGCCTACATCAACTAATGATCAATTCCGTGATGTTGTGCATTATGCACTGGGGGCATTGGAACCAGATCTCTCTAATGGATTCCTTGCTACATATCCCTTCCAGAGCATTATTCTCCCATCTGATGAGAACCTCTTGGAAGTCATGACCTCTTATGGGTCGTGATCAAGGAATATGAGCATAGTTCCTTGTCTGTGTCAAGCTCGTTAAAAAAAAAATGAAACAAGGAATATGAGGATAGTTCTTTTATTGTGTCAAGCTCGTTAAAAAAATGAAACATGTCCCATGAGCATAGTTCCTTGTCTTGTGTCATGCTCGTTAAAAAATGAAACAAGGAATATGAGGATAGTTCTTTTACAGTGTCAACCTCATTAAAAAATGAAACAAGGTCCCCTGGAGCAAAGTTCCAATTGAGTCTTTGATTAGATCTCATAAAATCCCAGTCCAGTCTTTCACTTGATCTCGTAAATGAACCTTCATTCCATCCACCTAATAGCCACGAGTAGTCTACTTAGGTGAATGCAATGAAGCTTGGGGGGCATGCACCTAGAATCAAGTCATCGTGCTAGGGGCAAGTCAACCAATCTCAAGCTTAGTTTTTTCTTGTTTTGATCTTGTGTAAACATGAAACTAAATCCAAGCATAGTTCCTTGTGATTCAAGCTTGTGTAAAATTGAAACTGAGTCCAAGCATATTTTTCCGTTTCAAGCTTGTGTAAACATGAAACTAAATCCAAGCATAGTTCCCTATGGTTCAAGCTTGTGTAAAAATGAACCCACCTGCATTTTAACCCTTGTGACTTTCATTCTATCAGCCTCTTCCATCAGATGAGCCTTGGTTTTTCTCCTTCCATAGTCACTATCTGCTTGGTTGATCATACGCTTTCACTTGGTTGCTTTACCCTTTTCAAAGAACAATTGCAATAAGTGGTCTTATTAACCAGCCTCTTCACATAAATCAACATGTTTTGAGAAGTTCCAACATCATCGGAACTAGTTTCTATTCTAGACACCACTTGTTCCTCTAAGTGGAGTCCTCTTTAAGCTCTTTTCAGACTCTTGAGACATGAAAAGATCGCTGAGTATTTTCCTTTTTGACTCATTAAAATAAAATAAAAACAAGGGGTTTGTTTTCAAGCTCTTTTCCGACTCTTTAAACATGAAAATATTGTCAGGCGCTTGTCCTTCTCAGCTCGTAAATGGATTGGAAATGAAATCCATTCAGTATAAGTTTAACCCTTTTCCGGGTTGAGATAGATTACTTACGAAAAAATAATACGTTGATCGAACATGGTCAATAGGTTCTTTCTTGTATTATTTTACACTTTTTGGACTTGAGAGACAAATTTATGAAAACGAACTTGTGGAGTTTTCTTTTTGTCCCTTTTCAAACTCTCTAAACATGAAAAGGATTGAGTTCTCATTGTCGTTAAACTCGTTAAAACATCAAATAGTGACAAACTTGTCCATCATGACAAGACTAAGTTTCACCTTCACTAGGCTCATTAAAACATCACATAGTGATGGATTCACCTAAAGGGTGGAATTATACTACAAGAATATGTTATCCTCCTCAAGCTTGTTAAAAAATAAAGAGGTATTGGTCAAAAATGACTGGGGAAAATGGGAAAAGGGATAAATCACTTTATGGTAGCAATTCGCTCTTGAACGTGACACTTTCACTTCATCTCTGTGACTATTTGGGTTGGGTTATCTGCTTGATGGTTATCATACCTATGGTCTATCACACCATCCATCACTTTGGTTTTGGTTCAATGCTCATTCAGTGTCTTCGACATGTTCAAGAGAAACCACTCAGTAAACTTCATCCTTTGCAATACTCATAAACCTTCATTTTTCATGACCGCCATTCCTGAACATTATGTCATCAGTCATATTATGTCTTCAAAATCATTACATTCGTTTCGTGTCATTGATGGGGGATACATCAAGGCGCTCCTGCGACGAGTCGCTTCTTGTCGACATCAACACATTATCCAAGAAGTTGACTTAGAAATACCCTTCCAATACCTTGAGGCTTGCATACATCAATGGAAAGTTTCTCGCTTCCAGTGACAAGTTGACATTACAGGCCTTCGACTAAAATACTTTGTATGGTGTTTGACATCAAAACATCTATTCACACCATGCTGAATGTATTGTAGTACCTTGATAATCATTATCATTATCGATGATTGTTGTCGTGTCTGTTAACGGCTTACATCATTGGCTGGTAATCAGACAGTGCCTTCCCATGTTCAACTTCAAATCACATTTTCACATGGTTAGACTCATACTTGAGCAAACAATTGGACGAGATAGAAGACCCCAGATCTAGTTTCATCCATCTGGGCTGTGAATTCAAGGGAGTACTAAATCATCTATACGATGGCTTTACCCAGATGGTCATCCTATCATGGGTCTATATCTGTAGACGACTATCTGATTTATGTACATGTAATGAAAAGTTTATATGTTGAGTATGGGTATGCCTTCCCTTAGCAATTCATGAAAAATTCAAAAATATCATGATATTATGTATTGTAATTGATGCAGGTCACCATCCACTTCAAATCCTCCCCATCACATCATAAAGCATATCACTCAACATTATCATTTTCGATTTCATGCTTTAGGGGGCATCTGTTACAGGTCTATTTGGGCACATCACTCCCGACGATCAGATTAGTACAATTAGGGCTCATCAAACCCTAATTCAGTTGCTACGTGCCCTAGACAAGTGATCAAATTGAATGATTTCATCCATGAAAGTTTCCTAGCTTGAAACCCTGTTGAAATGCCTCCTTGGGACACTAGTGCAGCCTTGGTCAGGGATAACTACGTTGCGGAGTAGGTAGGCCCATTCAGACCTACAGCGCAGTGCACTTAGGCCCACTTTGACCTGCGATGGGCGAGGATGAGTGAAATTGACATGGGATTTTAGGAATATTCCTTGATTCTAGATCATTCTAGAAGGATGGCCAGCTCTTATCTCATCCTATGAGCTTGAATTGGATAGGCTATGGATCAATTAGCCCTCTATCCTCTCATCCCTTTCTCCATGGAAACTAACTCCAATTTTGGAAAACCATTCAATGCCCAATGTATGACAAAACCATTTGCATTTCCCTATAAATTGACCACTCATCATAGTGATCAGAGGCTGGAATTTGCATATTGTAGTGAAATACTGTTGGTTTGAGACTTGAAATCATTTTTAAGTAATGTTATGTTGTTGGATTGATGTGTTATTAGTGTGATGAGAGTTTGGACTAAGTTGGATGAGTGAAACGGGATCAAACCACATTGGGTGTAACTCCTCCTTCTATCAATCGATAAAGTTGTTTGTTCCTTTTCCCATATTCTTGTTTATATCTATGATGAATATATGCTCAAATGTTGTCGATTCCATTTGTTTATAGTAGATAAATCATATGCTTTGATCGTTTTCGTCTTCTGTTTATGTTAGCAAGTACCAATTGAGCAAATTCAATTCGAGCAGGAGCGACGGGAGCAATTCAAAGGAGATCAAAGGAAGCAAAAGTTCACAAATAGGTTCCTTCATCTCATCTATCTATTGTAGGGAAAGGTCAAGCCACTTTCTTTCTATTGTTCTAAGTGTAACTACCCACTTAGGGAAGATGTACTTATCCGTAGGTATAGATTCCATATAATAGGGTTAGTTAGAAAAACATATGTCACATTTATAAATGTATCATGGTTACGCATGCAATCAACTTAAGACCATTCTATCACAATGCTACACCCAACATTCACTTGCACAAGCAAACAATCGATATACATGCCATGATTATAGTGTCGTGACCACCACCTACAGCAAGTAATTATCATATAATCAATAACCCCGATGCTACAATTTGCATAAGCAAGTAGTCAACTAGACACATTACTCTCTCGTAGAGTCACAAAATATCATGTCTTCCTTTCTTCTACAATAGTGCCCATGCAATCCAAGTGTTGAACTTAGAAGCTCTAGTACCACTATGCAACATACCCCCTACTAACCCTAACCCCAACTAAAGGTAGAAGGAGGCAATTACTAAGTTGAACAAACCTCCAAAGTCCAATTATGGAAATGGGGTCTAAATTTTTTGACTTTTTTTCTTACTTTCTCAAAACTTATAATCAATGACATTATTGTGTTCATCTCGTCGAGACCTTTCCATTGATATAAAATTTTCTATAATCCAACTCCCGGATCAAAAAGATATGGTTGTTCAAAGATTGGCCTATCAAAGATGCCACATCATTTAACTTACCATGTGGCGTCCACGTGACTATCCCAGTCATACACCTTATCATGACCAAGTCTCAAACCCAAAGATATGTTAATTTATGGTTGTTTCATATCTCCATATTTAGATTTAATTAATATGTATATAAAAACTTAGTACTTACAATAAACATTTTTTCTAAGTTAAATTTATCTTCCTCTATATATTAATGTTATGTATATCACATTAAAAAATAAATTAATTTTATTATTATATAAAATGTGTCAAGAAAAATGATAAGTGCATATATATGAGATTATATGTATAAGGGTTTTAATAAAATTAAAAATAAGAGTATTTTTATATATAGAGACATGAAATTTATATAAATAAAAATAATAGTATTAAGAACAAGCATATATTCATTTTAACTCCACATATATTAAGTGTTTAGAGGAATCACATCTCTCGAAATGTAAATATTTCTTTGGAAGTGCTATATTTCTTTGGAAGTTTAGCACGCAAATTGAGATGGATCTATGTTGATCCTTAAATAAAAATAAAGGGTGGCTATCACCATTACTATGTGATAAAATTATAATGATAAATATTTCTCTTAAAAATAATTTATTATATTGAAATAATAACTTACAATAAAAAAGATATGACATTTATCAATAAAATAATAAATGATAACTGAAATTATTATTTTTTTGTTTCTCAAGTTATCTGTGATCCTCCATGCTTGACTTGTGGCTTGAGGAGTCATGAGCCAAGGACATCTAAGTCATCAAAGTCACCCGGGGATCGCACCCGGCCTGGGCCACACCAGCCCTTAACTGATGTGATCCTCCATACTTGACTTGTGGCTTGAGGAGTCATAAGCATGAGTAAAATGATGTTTAATAACTTCAAATTCTATTATTTATAAATTTACCTTATTAAATAAATTATAATGATTTACAATATTATAATTAAAATGAAAATGTCTCTCTTTTACCACTCAGGAAAAAGAGTTTCCTACATTTTAGTATCCCATTGATAATTTCCTATAAATCATCAATAAACAAAAAACGACACTAGTCAGACACTAGAATTGAAATTTCATAATAAAAAGAACATCTATCCACGTTATTTGCAAACAATAGTTTAAACTATTTTTTATCCAACTCTCACAACATTTATCAAACCTCTCTTGAATATTTGCACAAATTTCAATATTATATAAAAACTTGCAATATATGACAAATTTTAGAGCAACTAGGAGTAAATTATTACGTTTTGATAAATAAATACGTGGAACATACATATCTCACCTTTTATAAACTTGAAAGATTACCAACCAACTACACTTATTTCAGTTATTTTATTCCTTACATATCTCACCTTTTATAAACTTGAAAGATTACCAACCAACTACACTTATTTCAATTATTTTATTCCTTATTGACATTAGGATTGGTTTCATTAGTATATTATCTTTGGTTCTGATTATAAGGCTCATAAACTCCAAATATGTAAGGCTCATAAACTCCAAATATGTTCCTTGTTCTTGTTGAGATAAAGCGAGATTTAGATAGCCACGATAATAGTGGGACTGTGGAAGTAACCACTCTACGTTGAGATGTAAGCCTGCTCCATATATAGCTAATAAAAAATGGTTATTAACAGATGAATGAGAAAGCTATCAGTTCATAAAGCTTAAAAAAAATGGTATCGAGAAAGGGAACACAACAACATCAAGAGAGGGAAATACACTTGGCTATAAAAGTTTTAAGTATGAAATCAATGGACATTATTGTTATGCAAAATTAATTAACTCTTCACAAATTCAGGATAAAAATTCTAGCACTATCAGGTAGTGTTATGATTTCGAATATGCTTGTAATGAATTAAATATTAAATTTTAATTTTAAAAAAGGTTGTAATGTAGTTTTGCTTTGAAACCTATGATAAATGTAAGAAAGCATTTCAAACTCAAAATAATTTTGCAACAACCTCAAAATTGAATTTCTCGAGGTTAAACAATGGATCCAAGTAAAAAAATCATTTTGATTTGCATATGGAATACATGGAAAAGATTATCACACAATGGTTTTTTCAATTGCCTACCTGAGAAAGTATTAACGGAGTTTCCACCATGATTAGGCGGAAAGGGGAAAATCAACCACTATGGCTCATGAAAGCTAGCCGACAGGGGGCTTGAATCAACTGAACCATTTCCAAAATAATTGCTTTGATGGTTCGTATGATGGAAGTTCGCAACTCAACTTCCTCTAATGTTCGATAAAAGGGTCCTTTGAAATTGCACGCAATTTCCAAGATCCATTACATCTTCAACCTGTAGACTTATATTCATGGAGAGATGAAAGAGTCTCTGGCAGTGTAGCCAACCATCCATCCTTATCCAACCTTGAACCTTGAGGCTTATTATCCATCCATCCTTATCCAACCTTGAACCTTGAGGCTACATAACAACCATCCATCCTTATCCAACCTTGAACCTTGAGGCTTATTATCCATCCATCCTTATCCAACCTTGAACCTTGAGGCTACATAACAAGCGAACCCCATCTTTGTAAACTTTATATATCTAACTAAGGGCCACGTTACTTTGTAAACTTTATATATCTAACTAAGAGCCACGTTACTGATTAAGAAAAATTTAAATAGGTCAATGGCAATATCTTAATTAAACTAAGAACTTGCCTAGAGAAAGTGCATGAAAGTACTTTTAGTCTTGCAAAATGTTAAACATAACCCAAACTACACATAATACAAAACTAAAAATCTACCAATTACAATGTAAAATTATTTACCAGGTATTGTAACTAAAAAGAGATGATCCAATAGTATAAAGAGTTCATTCCTAATAGCATGTCACAACTTCCCTTATCACATTAAACCCCTTTTAATTAATCAAAAAATGCATTCCTAGTGCCATGTCACAACTTCCCTTGTTTTTATAGAAAAACAAATTGCAGATGACAACACATTAAAACCCTTTTAGTTAATCAACAAATGCAAAACCCTAAAGTGGCCCCATTACTTCCACAACATTTTCTTGGGAGCATTTCCACCAATATTTAAATTTAAAAATAAGAATAAATTATAAAGTCTCTGTCCTCTTCTTGATATATGCATCCCTATAAATTAGGCTTATTCCTTGAAAATAATCGAAAACCAGTGAAAAAATGTATAATCCAAACCAAAGAGTTACTTCTTTTATTTGTTGGGACTAAATCCATGTTGTGACATCCCCTGCGGGTTAATTCTCGTTGTAAAATAATGTTCTTATAATCATCTAATTATAAATTAAAATGGTGGAGAGAGACACAAATTCCATTGATTAAGTTATCAGTTATGGGTTGACTAAATAGTTTTA
>APFE031192990.1:41051-51644 GCA_000404065.3 Pinus taeda | reverse complement strand
AAAAAATATATTTATATTTTTTTTTCTCTGTAACAACTAATTCTATTAACTGAAAATCAAAATATTTTTACATATAGCGGAGGCTGCAAGGGCGGGAACCCGAGAGCCATCAACATTACAAAACTGCCTCATAACTGTGTGAACTGGGGGAAAACAAAGACATACAGCCAACTAAATTGGCATTACAATTTGACATAGACTGATAGACAAGAGGAGAAACAGAAGAGCAAAACTAAAAGCAAATGTCCAAGAGGAGAACGGACGCTTCGTCAGTGGGAGACCATAACCTGAAGTTGATGTCGTCAAGCCGAACCATGACCAAAATGTCTGGGTATTGCCTTCTGAGCATCCACCAAAGAACAAAAAGAGGCAAACCGCTACGCATATTAATCATTTTCCTCTGCTTCCCCATGAGTCTCCTCGGCATCTTGACACGCGTCATCATGACTGAGAGGCCCCTTGCCTTCCATCCCCTTGGTGAGATCGGCAGTTCTTGCATCTGTCTCTGCTTCAATTGGGTCACTGTCAACCAGGGGAAGGATAACAGGGGGCAAATTAACTTGCAGACCAGGTTCAATCTCCCGCTTGATACCCAGAGAATCCTCGGCCGAGGAGCGCTCACTGCTGTGAGAGGAGTTGGGCACAATGCAGGAAAGAGGGGCAACTTAGTTTTCTTCTTCCGTAATGAGAATGGTGATCTGAGCAGAAATCAAAGGCCTATTCAAATTGCTCTGGAATTTAAAATGGGTAGATTGAAAGGCACTATTGGGAATAGGCTTGCGAGGAGGATTTCTGGGGGGAAGGTCCTCAGGAGAGGAAGAGAGGTTGATGGGCGAAAGGGCTGGGTTGGCACGAGGACTAACTGAGGGTCACTTGCCTCTGCCAGGGCGGTCACCCGAGCGAATTCGCTTCCCATGGCACTTCATTTTGCTAACCCACGGAGCAGACACAGAAAAATCAAAGGGACAGGGCCTAAAACCAGAGGAATGACCCAATTGAACCCGAGGCCCGTAAGTGCAGACAATTGAAACCCGAGACTGAGAAGCAACACAGACAAAACTGATATTACAGATAACAGACCACTTACCCCAAGCCACTGAACTAATTCCCCTGTGGAGCGCGCAGGTGAATTCGAGGTGTTGCAAATTCAAACCCGAGCGAGCCTGAATCTTGCCTCTGAAGACAGGCGCATTCTCATTTTCACACCATAACTGAAAACCAAACCTATACCCAGATACCTGAACGCTGGAGGTGGAATGAACGTATGGTAGCGCCATGTATTTAACCATCAACAGGCAGCTTCGAAGCGCGTCTTGCATTAATGTCGTCGGCATGCCCTGTCCTGCAGCCATAAAAACATTCCTTCTGCGAGCGATTGTGATCTAGGACGGCACGCTGCTTTGCAGGTGGCAGTACTTAGGATCTTTATGCTGCATGAAAGCCATTGAATGCCGAGACGTCACCCACATCCGGGGGCATTACTTCCTCCTGAGCCATTTCCTTCAGCACTAGATTGTTGAAGTTCGTGAACTGTGAGGGAGAGACTAAGCTGGAGAATGATCCTATACAAAGATGCTTCCCACAATCAACTCCCATGTTTGCTAAAAAATCTGCAACTTTATTCCCTTCTCGGCGAATGTGTTTTAGAACTATTGCTCTATGAGAAGTAAACCAACGTTCAATAGATCGTAGCCTGTTTTCCATTCGCCAACTGTTGCTAACTTTACAAGCCGGGGAACCTTGAAGGATTCTAGAGAGCATTTTGATAATAATTTGAGAGTCGCCTTCAACTATGAGGGGAAAGAGGTTCTTATCATGTGCCAAGAGTAGCCCTTGCCATAGTCCTTCCAATTCCGCCGAATTATTAGTATCCCATCCTCGAGATCCCATGAAGGTGAGGATTGGAGTTCCTTTATGATTTCTAAAAATTCCGCCAAAGCCAGCATTCCCTGGGTTGCCCTTTGAGGCCCCATCAAAGTTTAGTTGGAACATGTGCTCGGGAGGAGGGGTCCATTGCGAGGGCTGATGGCTTTTTGGCTGCCTTGGCTGCATTGTAAGTTTGAATTATTTATATTTGCATTTTTATTGTATCATTTTATGAATTTAATTGATATTATGATATGTATACAAATAATAATTAGGGAATAAAAATTTATTTTCATTTAACCATTTAAATTAGATAAAGAATAAAAATGAATATATTATAAAAATAAAATAAGAAAATAATATACTTTATTTTCCATGGTGAAAATAATATAAAGTAAAAGAACCAACTTATTTAAAAAATAATAAAGCTTGTTAGAATTCTTAATTTACGGAATTCGAATAACTTATCCCTCACTCTTTCAAAAACCGTGGTAGGAATTGTTGATAGTGCATTTTTTTCAAACAAGTTAAAAAAAAACAGAATGGCATGAGATATTTTCAAGCTTGGCCAGTGAAGGCTCAAACCTTTATTTTACATTTCAGAATTTGGTATAAATTACACTTCAGAATTTGAAAATATTATACCAAAGTGGTTCAAGAATTCGCGCTGAATTGAAATATCTTAACCAATAACCAAATAAATAATTCTCTACAAGCATATTCCATGGCTATTCTTTGGATCTAATCTTTGAAAAACTATTGTGGCACTTTATCTTGGCTATTCTTTGGATCTAATCTTTGAAAAACTATTGTGGCACTTTATCTTCTGGATAGAATTATGGTGATGTAAATTTCACATTGGCCATGTGCATACAAATTGATGTAAGGTAATGCCTATTCATGTATAGAAACTCTCATTGCAATCCAACGGTTTGCCCATCATATGAGGAAGATTGATTGTTCTTCGCTGAAGAACATGAGAAGAAGCTGGTGCAACAACTTTTCTAGGTCATTGTTGTTCAAGATTGGAAGCTCAATACAAGAAATGAAACTTGGAAATGGGTAAGAGTAAAAAGTGGCTGCAATAATGGTCAGTGACTCTATTTATGAATATATAAATGTGATTATTTACAAGAGTATTTTAGTCATTTTTTATTCTATCTTTAATTTTTTTAAGTCACATTGAATTAGTAATTAGTTGGAGTAATTTGAATGAAATCCGAAGATCGAATTTACTAAGTGCTAATATAATACCATATATATATATAAATGTTTTAGTGGAATTTCCATGATTACAAGTTCTTCGGGCTGAAACAAGCAAAGTGATTGGTAAATGGCATGGTACCATATATATAAATGTTTCAGTGGAATTTCCATGATTAAAGTGATTGGTAAATGGCATGGTACCATATATATAAATGTTTCAATGGAATTTCCATGATTACAAGTTCTTCTCGCTAAAACAAGCAAAGTGATTGGTAAATGGCATGGTATATGAGCAATTTTAATGTTCAAATTGGTGAGAAAAAAGAAGCATGCACAGAATGTTGGATTTTCACACTCACCTTGTTGGGAATTTTGGTGTAACAGAAAACCTCAACATGATACCATAGTCTTGGCCATTCCTTGATTTTCTTTTTGAGGAAGTGTGTTGTATTTTCACGCTCACCTCATTGAGAATCGATTATGTGGACTCACTTCCACTCTGAGATCCACCCTGGGACCACTTAGGTTCATTGAGAATCGATTATGTGGACTCACTGCCACTCTGAGATCCACCTTGGGACCACTTAGGTAATGATAACGGTTTGAAAGTTTACTAATGTCACCCAATTTTGGTGTAACGGAAAACCTCAACACAAAATTAAAAACTAGATTTCCTTAGAACAATGCCCCAAACTAAATCCATTATTTAATAAGCGCCAATGCTTGGTGGAAAAATCTCTTTTATGAAAGCTATATTAATTTACAAAGAGACACTAATCCCAATCAAAACGAGTAGGGATTCATATGTTGTTAACTCGGTGTTTAGTTTACTTACTAAATTAGATGTTTATTGTGCAGAAACTGAAATTCTATGTGACTCTATCTGTTGTCAAAATAATTTTTCCCTGAACAACAAAATTTATTTAATGCATCTTCCGGATTCATTGCTATGCAATTGGAGGTTAAGGTTATATGCATTGACTCTACTCTTTAAAACTTGTATTGATCATAATCCTTTTCTTTATGTCAGTGCAGGACGTATTCTTAGATTTGAAGAAAATGAAGTCCTCATATGTAGTTTAAAGGTTTTGTAAGTAGTAAGTATGTGAATCTTACATATTGAATATAGATTTTTACCCCCTAGATCCAATTACAACATTGCTTCTTCTCCTTGGTTTCTCAAGGGATTTCTACCCTGTTTTCTTAACCAAAACGGATCTTTTGTGAAAACTATAATCCCTTTCTCTATGTGGATTTAGATTCTTTGCCTTTGGAATGACTATCAAGGGTTTTAACAAGATTTAAAATTGAATATAAAAATGGGAAACTAGATCATGCAATAACAATTAGGTCTCCAGATCTCCAAGTTCAAGTTATTGGCTTCAACTTTTATGTTCCTTTCTTCCTTTAACCTTAGAAATCAAAACAAGAAAACCAATATTTAATGGTTTCTCAATTCATTTTGGCAATCTCTAGTCGCAATTCATGGCTCTATGGCCATCCAATGACTCATACAACTCCTCCTTTTCCTTCTCTCCTCCTTGGTGAAATCCCCCTTGAGAGTGAAAATTAAAGAAGAAATAGGGCGAGCTCGGGTAAGGGGAAGGCTAAGGGATTGACCTTTTAGTTCCCATTCCTCTTTGTCTTCTCCTCTCCTATTCTATTTTAATTAATTCATTGTTTTCTTTTCCTTTCATCTTATCCCACTTTATTTTGCATTGTTTTTTACATAGTTATAACCCTCCTTAATTGTCAAATTACTTTATATGCTCAAACTTACAACCACTATTTTGTGTTCTAATACATTTTAAATTACACCTCCCAATTGAGGCCTTTTGGCCTCCAAAATTTTAGATGATCAATCTCGATCAATGCCTTTTGTGTGCTTTTCTAGAACATGGCTCTAACTTTGGTTCCTATCTATAACTCTGACTTTGGCTCTAGCTCGTGTTCATGGCTATGATTAATAACTCATGTTCTAGATATGCTCTAGTCATTGGCTTTGGCTCTAGTTCTTGGCTCACATCATGTTCACACAATGAAAAAGTTTTCTCATTGATTCACATCTCTATAGTATCTCTAGATCCAAACTCTGCAATTAGCATTCGTTCCCATCTATCTCATACTTGGAGACTGTCCATCTTGGTAGTTAACGAAGCCAAGTAGAATGTTGGAATTTTTTAGTTAGATGTTTCCAATTATGCCCTCACATGATAACCCAAAAAAGGAAGTGTGGTCTACCTTTTTTTCTTGGACCAATCACTTCTTGTTATGGAAAGAAAGAACGAAGACCTTCCTGCAGAGTTGGGTTTTTAGTTTGGATTAGTTGGCAAATGAAGGAAGGCCTTTCAACTGGTCAGACATGTTGGCTCTTCAGCTCAAAGCACGTGTGTCAAATGCTTGAAATCCGCATGAGGATGGAAAAGCAAGATTCTATATGTCCGCATACCTTCTTGATGCGATCTGTGCCCAACAATAGTTTCTTGGCATGGGTTGGACATCAACACTGTTGTAGCTCCCAAAGACAATCTTCGATTGCTTACAAGATCAATGATTGGGCACATCTAAATTAGGAGTGTCTCAAATGATTCTTAGTAAAGGGAGACCTCACCTATGTTCTATATGTATATATAATGGGTTGGTTCATTTATCCAAAGAAATAAAACATGAATTTCTGGTACTTCCTCACAAGTTCAGATCTCAGAAATATGCATGAAAATAGCGGAGCCCGAGTAATTCAAGGAATTACAACTTAATAAGCTTTTGCAAAGTAGATGAGAGAGGACAAAGAGAAGGAGAAACTCATCACATAGCACATAAGGCTTCAAGAGTTCTACACTTAACACATAGAGCTTGACGCATTAAGGATTTCTATACTTTTTTGAGTTCAAGCAGAAATAATGGATGAAGGAGGGGATTAATGCTATGATTCATGTGTGCAAATTTAAAGATATGATTTCAATAGTCAAAACAGGTATATGCATCCATAATATTCAGACAACTGAATCTGTGATATAAATACATGCACTTGCATTTACATATCAATACAAATAAATCTATGAGGAAGCTTGAAACATTTCTAGTAGTTATAATTTGCATGAATACAGAGAGGAAAGATGAACATAAAATGAGATTTAACAAAAGGAACACATACTGTAATACTTGAAGGGGGAATCACCACCATATCCTTGATATTCTAAAAAAGATCTGAGTTATAAATAAAAATAGTCTGAAAATGGCATGTAGTATTTTCTATAGAATTTTTGAACCTTTTTTAAGTCTTGCTTTTTGCTATTTCTCTGGAGAGGGGAGCAAGAACATTCATTACAAAAAAATATCTCTAGTCTAGACTCAATTGTTGGGTCGACTAGTTGTCTCAGTCGGAGATGGCTTTGTGGCCCAAAACATTACAGAATTAAAAGCCTCATTGAAAGGAAGGCATGTTACAAGAAAAAAATTAGTAAATTATCAGACATAAAAGTAAATGAAAAGTCTATGTGCCCATATTGTGATCGTCTTTGTCTCAGGCTGTAATTTTTTCACTGTATGGCCTCCTATGCTACTCAATTGACCCCGTCGCTTCTGCCTTTATTGCTTGGATGCCTTGTTCTGTGGAGTAGGGTTTGGGTCAACTGCAAGTGCCCATATTTGCAGTCTTTTGCTGCGTAGAGGGATGGGGCTCCATGACGAGCCATTAATCTTCCTAAGTCATATGTACTGCTCCATTGCTGAGCCATGTGCCATTTAAGTCTTCAGTTGTCGGCCCATCTGCACATTAAAACTTTGTTAAATACTATCGATGCCCTGAAAATCTTGGTGTCATGTTTCATGGTGTACCCAGGAGTCCTTCGAACATGGGCCTTTAACACAAGAATAACACGACACAAGTGTGTTGTGACTTTCCTTTAAGCCCCCCTTTGGTGTAGCGCCCTTATCTCCTTTGTCATCATATAACCACAGGCTGGAACCATTGGCTTAACCTTTCAAGCGCTAAGGTCTTTAAACCTGTGTTTGGGGGGTCTTTTTCCTTTATAATGTTAAATGCCTTTAAAAACCACTTACACCGCATTGGCCGATATCCTGGACGCGAAGACTTCATCAAATAGATTGCCATAACTTATCACCTCTGGGGTCTTTTTCCTTTGTTACTCGGAATCTCGCATCCCGACGCTTGATAGCATTTTACCTTTAGCTTTTCCCTAAGACACCCGTGATCGTCGATTTGCGGGGTGACATCATCATTGCCACGTGTCACTCTGTGAGTGGTGACACGTGTCACCTGGAAACGGCCCCATAGGACCCCTAAAGACGTTGAAATTGAGTGACACATGTCATCTGCCACGTTAGCATCCATACTGCCATGTGTCCTCCATATTGCCACATCATTTATGACGTCAGCTGCCTTTTCAGATCACAGGACCAATCACATGTCGCCATGTCGCCCTTATAGGAGAGAGAAAAAGGCTTGCCCAACCCTATTTTTGCAGACATTTCCTTTTTTAATGAATTTCGGCCCTCCTTGGTGATTTTGCACTAAATCAAAATATCACAACCCCACAAGGTTTTTGGGGAGGTAGCCCCTCTATTCCTATGATCACTGATAATGTGGGATTGTGAGATGTGGGATTTCCCATCGTTGATATGTCGTACCACCAAGTGGAGGAGAGAGAAAGGGGCAACCCTGCCTTGATTTTAACATGCTTTTCCTTTGCATTTGGTTTTCGTCCCTTCCCAAAAATTTTACATTGTATCACAGGATCGGCCCCCGCATGGTATTGGAATGAAATCCCCGCACATCGCTGATATCCAAGACTTCACCGATTTGCGGGATGTGGGATGCCATGTGGAGGAGAGAGAAGGGGGGCGGCTCTGTCTTTGTTTTACCAATAATTTCCTTTATAAACAAATTTTCGGCCTCCCCGATGATGTACCACTATATTGTGAGATCGGAGGTTCGCAAGTCTTTTAAGTTTAGAACCTCGTCGATCCGCCGATTTTCAGGATGTGGGGTTGCTGACATGCGGGATGCAGGACCTGTGGGATGTGGGGTCGCTGACATGCGAGATGCAGGGCTTGCATGATGCAGGGTCACCAACATGTGGGATGCGGGACTTGCTGGATGCAGGGCCATCCAATGTGATTTGCCTTTGTCCCTTTAAGGCTTTTTCTTGTTCTGGGCTTTCCAAAGGCGATCTTCAACAAGCTTTAACTTCTAATCCAGGAGTCCTTTTTTGGACTTCTATATACCATTTGAAAGCTCTTTATGAGAACTATGAAATGGAGAGGGTCTGATTAAGCTCTAAGATCTTCTGTGGCCTGGGAAAGTGGCTCCAAAATTCACTACCCTTGGGCAACCTTGACCAATTGAAACCCACAATGCAGTGAGTGACAACAGACACTATTCGAAGATGTTGTGAATGTTTATTGCAAGTTTCTCTCCGAGTGCAGCTACCGAGGAGTCATGAAAAGATTGTATGACCACTTCATCACCTTGTTGTATAGGATAATATTTGAACAAGACCCACCTTGCATGTCCTAGGAAGTTATGTAGGCATTGCTCAACATTGCAGATTGGTATGCCTCACCTAGTGGCACCTTCATCAAGATGTTTGGTGCGGAGAAGCCTTTGCATGAGTTACCAAGGTTTTCCACGAACAAGTTGGTCATGCAATAGGTTGCGTACCACATCTCCACAAGGTTATCAACAACACTGCACATGAGGAAGAAGGCACCATGTCCTACTCTTCCTTTGCAGATTGGATTATACAAGATCTGTACCTTGAAAGATGCAGATGTCGAGATTGAGGACTTGAAGAAGTTAGGGTTCGACACCAAGAGTTTCAATCCTTATGATCCACACTTCATATGCAAGAACCATTGCGTAAAGGTGTACTTCCCATGGGTCCACGAGGCATGTCATTGGCCAGAGGATGATCCCTAGAGGTATTTCTATAACTCCTTTAGGCTCAATGAACTGGTGAGCATGGTTGTAGAATGGAAAGTGACACTACAAGCAGCAACACCACAAGAAGCAACAACAACAACAACGATGAACAAAAAACCGGTGCAAGACAAAGGCAAGAGGAATATTGCTGAGAGCGCAGAGGCTGAGCAAAGCTACAAGTTCAAAGAAGATTCACTTGTCGAGAGAGTAGCTTTGGAGATAGATGCAAAGGGGCGACATCGTGACAGGGGAGTACCACAGAGAAAGAGGGAGAAGCAAAGATTGGAAGAGACAAAAATGATATTGCAGGAGACAAAGAAGAAGCTGAAAGCAGAAAAAGAGCTCAAGAGGATAAAGAATGAAGAAAGGAAAAAATAGGAACAAGGAGAATGACAAGGTGCACTGACAAAGCAAACTGCACAGATATAGGTTGAGACAACAGATGATGAAGAGGGTGAGTAGGTGCAGGTGCAGGAACTTTCTCAGTAGGTTGAGCAGTTGGTTGAGGCAACAAACATGGAGACGAAACATGAGCTAGAGGACCAAGACATCGATCTCATGCTACAGGCATCCAAGGTCGTACCACAGTCTCCGTCACCTCCATAATCACTACCAATCCCTAGAGAGCAAGGAGAATTTGTTCTCCTTGATGATGATCCAGAGACAGATGTGTAGAATCTGGCATTTGACAAGACAAAACAAAGGATTCTATAGGGACAAAGAAAACAACTCCCGGATGATCATACATCACCTGCACACACAGAAGAAAGGGTGATTGTACTAGATGTTAGAAGACATCCAATTTCCATGGTTGAGGCTTCTAAGGCTTATGCGGAAGCCATGAGTTAAACAGTCAAGTTCTTGATAACAGAAAATGAACAGATGGCGAAGGACTAGCAAAAGGCCAGGTAGAGAATAGAGTATTCCGCAAGATATGCTATGGAAGAAATGAAGAAAGCAATACTGTCAGAGATATCAACTTTAGAAGCTACCATGTAGAAAATTTATAACATATTTGTCCCTGTGCATGAAGCGGTTGTCCATCTATACGGTTTTCAAAAGCAGCGTGTGCATACAACAAAAAATCTCAAAGACATTCACACTGCTATTGCGCATGAAATAATGGACAATGAGGTACAAGGGAGCCCGCTTTACTTGCACAAGAAGATGAAGCCACAGGTTGAGCTAGACAAACCACGGATTCGGATGCAAATCTGGAATTATGAGCAGCTCCCTCCGCTCATCACTGGCATTGAGGATTCGTCTGGATATCATAGTGCGAATGCAAAATATCCCTTCCATCGGAACCCTCACCCAGGCCATGAGGAAGAACCAAGTCATGCTGGATGTCCAGAGGTACATTGGGTAGTTGATGTGCGAAGCCACCAGCGATGACTTGCATCTCTGAGCAGAAAACATGCAGAGGTACATCAGTGGTCCAACCACACTCAAGATAGTGTTGCACATGCTTCAAGATGAGTTGGACAGAGGTTTCAGAACCATATACCCGGAAGCCATGGAGGCAAGGGTTTGCTTCGACAAATATTCCATCAAGAAGTATGGGGACATAATAGAGA
>APFE031192990.1:0-39112 GCA_000404065.3 Pinus taeda | reverse complement strand
AATGGAAAGAATATTAAAGAAGTGTCCCCACCCCCACCCGCCCCCAAAAAAACTAGAAGTAAACTAATTTACAACCATTTCTAAGACCAGAATAATATTTCCACCCTATATTAATCATTGTCCCCAATGTTATAGCTTCAATCAAGCTTGTGACGGAGGTCAACTCCGAGAGATATCTATGCAGTAACTCCCTACAAGTTGTTATTGTCAGCTTCAAAATTAACCTACATGATCTTTTGAATTTGACAATTATAACCTTTGCTTTGTAAATGGTTAATCTCATACCCATGCTACAACAACAATCCTTGAGAATTGTTGTTTGTTGAGCTCGAAGGGAAACCTTACCATAAGAAAAATATCCTAGGCATAAGAAGGATGATAACAATTTGAGCTAAAGTAGTGTCAACACAACCTACTTTTTCCAAGCATACCTTTAACTTGTCTATGCAAATTCAAAAAAGGGTAGGGGATGTGACACATCCTTCCTTAACTCCTACAAAGATTCACCCCCATTTTATCATGAAGATTCTTAACTTGTAAATAGAATTTGTTACAATACCATGACTTACCAATACCAGATGCCCAAAACACCTTAACTCGTGTTCGTATGACAATTTTTTTAATTAATAGAAATGTCTATCAACGTAATTAATATTTTCCAACTAACACTTAGTATTTATAAACTTACCAATAACATTTTTTCGCAACCTTATTGTGACAACTCTCAACTACAATGAAACCTTTAATTCTCTAATCTATTCTAAAGGTTAATTCTAGGCATTGTGTCAAATTCTTTGTTAAATTAAACGAAGCAATATGGGAAATTAGTTCTACTACTATGAAAGTCCTCTGTGATGGTCCTAAGCGTAACTAGGTGGTCCATGGTAATATGGTAGCTTCTAAAACCATTGCAATCTTTAACCCTTTTCTCAAACACTTTAACTATATGTTGATATTCTTTTCCAAAATAATCCCATATAGTTTTTCTAGAAGAAATCTTATCATAATGGTCATGTAATTAGGAGGATTGTTTTTGTCTTTGCTAGAATGAGAACAATAAAATTTTGAATCCATAATTTAGGGAAACTTTGCTTGGCTACTTATTATAATGCTTTACAAATTTCTTAACTATTTTTTTTATAACTATGCTAAGCCTAGGTCAGACCAACCCCAATGTTGGATGGAAGGATAACTTTCCCACCAATATTGTGTGAAGCTTGATCACGCTTGGATGCCCCTTGGGATAGTTTAATTCCCCCAAAAGTGGATTACATCCTCAACCACTCCCATAGTTGAGACCTGTTGAGGACTAAACCCCACAAAATCAACTGGTCTACACCTTGTAAGTAACTACTTATTATATTTTTTTAAAAATCGCCTTTAGAAAAATGATTATATTTCAACCATCAAATAATAATGAGCACAACTAATCTCTATGAACATAATATAATTTTTGTATTACATGTAATTTTGAGAAGTAAAGAGAACAATTATAAGAATAATTGAATTGCTTCTATGAGAAGGATATGCCAAGGTGTATTGTTTTAAATTTTAAGATTGTGAATTATAAAATGATTTTGTATTTGCTTGATATTTCTCCACGATTATCTCAAGATACTACAATTTACTAAACTTCACATCCATATAAGATAATAGGAATGATAGTAATATCAAAGGTGCGTGTTTTCCCCCAACACTAGAAGTAAACTAATTTACAATTGTTATAAGACCAAAATAAGCTTCCCACCTTTCATTAATCATTTTTCTCAATGTCATAACTCCAATTAAGCTTGTGAGGAAGGTCAACTTCAAGATATTTCTATGCAATAACTTATTATAATTTGTTATTGTCAATTTCAAACTTAACATACATGACCTTTTTGTTCTGATAATCATAACCTTTGCTTTGTCAATAGTTACTGTGATATCCATGCTACAACAACAATCCTTGAGAATTCTTAGTTGTTTGTCGAGATTAGAGGGGCACATCAGCAGAAGAACAATAGCATTGACATAAAGAAGGATGACGACGATTCGAGCTAAAGTAGGTCAACACAACTTGCTTATTGTTGGCATTCCTTTGATTTGACTATATAAATGCCTAGAAGAGTAGGAAAGTTGAAACATCCTTGCTTAACTCCTATATTACATTTAATATCTTCCAACTAAGTCTTAGTGTTTGTAAACTTAGCAATAACATTATTATACAACTTTATTGCAACAATTCTCAATTATTATGAAATCTTTAACTCTTCTAATCTATTCTAAAAGATAAATTCTAGGCATTCTATCAAATTCTTTGCTAAAACGAGCAAAGTAATGCAAGAAATTGACTTTATTACTATGGCATTCCTGTGTGATATCTTAACTTATTTACCCAATTTTTTAACCATATGCTAATCTTCTTTTCAACCATAATCAAATATATTTTTGCTTAAAAAAAAGCTTATCATAATAACCCTACAACTAAGAAGATTGTTTTCGTCTTTACTTTTAAAATCTGAAACAACCATACAAATCTGAAACGATAAAAAGTTTGAATCCATAATTTAGAGAAAATCTATAACAAAATATAATTTTATGCACATAACTTATATTATAAGTAGATTTGATAATTTAATGCAATTGAACCCAAGCCTCTGGAAATCTGAGAACACTGTCAAGAATGGGATTCGAACCCATGCAAGTCTCTGAAAATCGGAGAACGCTCTTGACTTTGTTAATATAGACGGTGTCGCAGCAAATATTAGAAGAGTGGTGGATATTGTAGTCTCTCATCTCAATTCAAGAAAACCAGGTTGTTTCCCTTACCTTCAGTGCAACCAAAGGAGACTAAACTCATCGGTATTTAAACTCATCAATATATTTTTAAAACTGGAGATCATAATTTCACAGATGGTCGTTGTAGTGTAGTGGTGAGTATTCCCGCCTGTCACGCGGGTGACCCGGGTTCGATCCCCGGCAACGGCGATTTTAGTTTTCCCAGGATTTTCAAATTACAGGGTCAACCGTTTTTTATTGAGAATAATGTGATTGGATAAAATGGACATGCCGGCCCCGATCCCCAGCAACTGCGATTTAGGGTTTCCCAGATAACACGGCCAGCAATGGCGATTTAGGGTTTCCCAAATAACACGGTCACCAATAAAAGAAATTTACTTTTATTTACGGAAGTGTGAATGGAATATCGGAGTTCGATTGCATCGGCGATTTTGGTTATCAGATAACACGGTCACCAAATTTTTTTTTAATCTTTTTCTCAAAGGGAATCAGAATTATCAAGGTTTATTTCTCCTTCCTTTTTCTTCTAATTCTGCTTCATCTACTTTTAGATCCTTCTCTTAAATGGGTGTCAGTTTCTTAGATAGAGTCTCTTTCATGATAAGTGAAGTGATTTCTCTATTGGAATTGATTTCTCTATTTCCTTCGGAGCTTTAATTGATGGTTCAATATAACATGTTGGGTTTTCCTCTTCTACTTCCCTTTGATCTTATAGGACTTCAAATCTATGATTGGTTGAATTGGGCTGAGATCCTTTAGATTGTTGCTTCTTGTGCCTTTTAGAAACCTGTTTAAATGTTTCTTATTCATTATTGTTGTGAGGGATGGAGCTTGTTTAGAGAGGATTGAAATTCTTTTATATCTAGGCAACTTTTTGTGAAGTGGCCATACTCATGACAAGAGTGGCACTCGAAAGAAATATGGTTGCAATCTAATGCCTAGATGTAACTCCATCTTTCTTTATTGAGTTGAATTGCTTCTGAGAGGCCTTTTCTAAATTATGAGATCCCTTCAATTGTTGCTTCTTGTGCCTTTTAGAAACTTGTTTAAATGTTTCTTATTCATTATTGTTGTGAGGGATGCAGATTGAAATTCTTCTATATCTAGGCAACTCTTTGTGAAGTGGCTATATTCATGACAACAATGGTGCTTGAAAGAAATATGGTTGCAATCTAGTGCCTAGATGTGACTCCATCTTTCTTTATTGAGTTGAATTGCTTATGAGAGCCCTTTTCTAAATTTTGAGATCCCTTAGATTGTTGCTTCTTGTGCCTTTTAGAAACTTGTTTAAATGTTTCTTATTCATTATTGTTGTGAGGGATGGAGCTTGTTTAGAGAGGGTTGAAATTCTTCTATATCTAGGCAACTCTTTATAAGTGGCCATATTCATGACAACAATTGCGCTTGAAAGAAATATGGTTGCAATCTAGTGCCTAGAGGTGACTCCATTCTTCTTTATTGAGTTGAATTGCTTATGAGAGCCTTTTTCTAAATTCAGTTCCTCACAAAAACATAAAGTTGTAGTCTAACAATTATGCCTTTTTCCTTGAAAGTTATGGAATTTCTGGCTATATTTTGAAACATCTGTAAGGATTTTTTTAAATCTAAGTAAAAGTTGTCAAACTTCATAATTTTAGGTGCCCTAGCAGTTTTTGATGGTGCTGAATCTATTTTCGCCATCAAAAGCATGATTCAAACACTGCATCTACAAGATTTTTTGAATTTTTTTTACCGGATTCCAACCAGTTTTAGTTTTCCGAGCAATTCCTCCACCTCCGTAAATGACTTCAAAAACAAATCCGAAATTAATCAATGTAACAACCCAATTCACCCCAATAATTTTGAGAGTAACTTCATCCCAAAAGATAACAATGAAAATGTGAAATCCTAGCCCAGAGTGGCAATTGAAATTTCATATTTAGATCAAAATCAAAAGTCCAGTGAGACATAAGCCAATTTTTTTTCGCCCCGTATCCAAACTTCTCGATGGTTGGATCATAGGCCTGTAAATTATTTTATTAATGCTTGTTAATGGATCATATTGCCTTTATCAGAGCCGGATAAAAGAAGCCGTTGTCGTATAATGGTGAGTAAGTATTACGGCCTGTTCGATTTCCGGGCAAAGGCGATATTAATTTTACCAGGTAACACCCACACATTCCCTACACAAATTTAGCCACACCGCATCCAGTAATTCTGCTTTTCGCTGAAATACGATTCACTAAATAAATGATCTGCGTCTTCTTATTATTTATACTGCTCTCAGAAAATAGAAAGGTTTCGATACTATCACCATGGGGATGTAGCTCAGATGGTAGAGCGCTCGCTTAGCATGCGAGAGGTACGGGGATCGATACCCCGCATCTCCAAGCCTGTTTTAGGCTGAAAACTGAATCATCTGCGAGCCCACTTATTGAATTGCAAAACTAAATCATAACTTTAATCTGAAACTGCATGATTCGACCTACGGTTCCCTTATAGTTTCTATAATCTATTTGTGTGATTTTCAACTATGAGTGAGGTGAGGATCTTATGTGTGATATTTATTTAACGATTTTCATTCAACTATGTGTGCGGGTGTGCGGATCTTGTTAAGTTAGCTATATGTATGATCTTTATTCAGCTATGTGTGTGATTTTCATTCAACGATGTGAGGATCTTGTGAGGTTTTTGATTTTTATTCCATTGAAATTGCATGAATCAAGCTATGGTTACCCTCAATTGCCTCATCATCTTGTGAGGTTTTTGATTTTTATTCCACTGAAATTGCATGAATCAAGCTATGGTTACCCTCAATTGCCTCATCATGTTCTCTTATAGTTTCTATAATCTATTTGTGTGATTTTCATTAAACTATGTGTGAGGATCTTCTTAAGTTAGCTATATGTTAGATATTTATTCAATTAACCATATTTATGTGATTTTCATTCAACTATGTGTGAGGATCTTGTTAAGTTAGCTATATGTGTGATCTTCATTCAGCTATGTGTGTGATCTTCATTCAACGATGTGTGAGGATCTTGTGAGGTTTTTGATCTTTATTCCACTAAAATTGCATGAATCGAGCTATGGTTACCCTCAATTGCCTCATCATGTTCCCTTATAGTTTCTATAATCTATTTGTGTGATTTTCATTAAACTATGTGTGAGGATCTTCTTAAGTTAGCTATATGTATGATATTTATTCAATTAACCATATTTATGTGATTTTCATTCAACTATGTGTGAGGATCTTGTTAAGTTAGCTATATGTGTGATCTTCATTCAGCTAGTGTGATCATCATTCAATGATGTGTGAGGATCTTGATCTTTATTCAACTATGTGTAAGGAGGACCTTCATCTAACTTTACAATGAGCTATGTGCCTTTTTCTTAAGTTAGTTATATGTGTGATCTCCATTCAACTTATTTAACTATGGGTGATGAGGATCTTCATTTAGCTTATTCAAGATCTTCATTCAACTTTACAATGAGCTATGTGCCTTTTTAAGTTAGCTCTATGTGCCCTCTTTCATTATAATATTTAGCTATGTGTGAAGAACTTAGCTATATGTCTTATCTTCATTCAACTTATTCAACTATATGTGAGGATCTTCATTAAACTTTACAATGAGCTATGTGCCTTTTTTTGTGTGATTTTCATTAAACTATGTGTGAGGATCTTCTTAAGTTAGCTATATGTGTGATATTTATTCAACTAACCATATTTATGTGATTTTCATTCAACTATGTGTGAGGATCTTATTAAGTTAGCTATATGTGTGATCTTCATTCAACTATGTGTGTGATCTTCATTCAACGATGTGTGAGGATCTTGTGAGGTTTTTGATCTTTATTCAACTATGTGTAAGGAGTACGTTCATCTAACTATACAATGAGCTATGTGCCTTTTTCTTAAGTTAGTTATATGTGTGATCTCCATTCAACTTATTTAACTATGGGTGATGAGGATCTTCATTTAGTTTATTCAGGATCTTCATTCAACTTTACAATGAGCTATGTGCCTTTTTAAGTTAGCTCTATGTGCCCTCTTTCATTACAATATTTAGCTATGTGTGAGGAACTTAGCTATATGTCTGATCTTCATTCAACTTATTCAACTATATGTGAGGATCTTCATTAAACTTTACAATGAGGTATGTGCCTATTTTGTGTGATTTTCATTAAACTATGTGTGAGGATCTTCTTAGGTTAGCTATATGTATGATATTTATTCAACTAACCATATTTGTGTGATTTTCATTCAACTATGTGTGTGATTTTCATTCAACTATGTGTGAGGATCTTGTGAGGTTCTTGATCCAAGAATTTATTTATCTCCAAGAAATTCTGCATAATTTAGAAAACATTTCTCTAAGTGGGGATTACATATATTATTAAAACTCCATCTTAACACCACCCCAAAGCTGTAAACATCACTCTTATTAGTGATTCAAATTTTTATCAACGTAAAATGCATGGCTTAGCTACTATTTCAACTGTAATTGTAGGAAAAACAAAAGGAAAAAATAATTAATGATTATGAATTCCATAGATTCTATAGCTTTGGGGCAAAATGAAAGTATTCTTTAATGAAAGAGGCAAGTAAATGTGGACTGAAAACGTAATAAAAAGCAGTAAGAACATCTGTAGAACATACAGTGAGCATAGAACAAGTAGAATTATCACAATGATTACCTACTTTTGAGCTTACCAATTGACTTTGAGAAGTTTTGGAACACGTAGTCATGGGTATATAGACACCCTAAAACATTGATTTAGAATTGGTAAAAGGGGAAAAAGTGGAGTATTGTTCTTGACAGAAAACGAATTAGGGGAAGCATTAGCCATTTTTGAAAGTAGTGAAACATTTGTAACTGCAGAGTAAGTCGCACTGATAAATCTGAGATGATGTTGCTATTGTCTCATTTTATGAATTTAATTGATATTAAGATATGTATACCTTTTATTGAAATACTAATTAGGGAATAAAAATTTATTTTCATTTAACAAATTTAAATTAGAATAAAAATAAAAATTGAAATATATTAATAAAAATAAAATAAAAAATAATATACTTTATTTTTCATGGTGAAAATAATATAAAGTAAAAGAACCAATTTTATTTAAAAAATAATAAAGTTGATTAGAATTCTTAATTTACGGAATTCGAAAAGAACTAACTTTATTTAAAAAATAATAAAATTAGTTAGAATTCTTAATTTACGGAATTCGAATACCTTATCCCTCACTCTTTCAAAAACCGTGGTAGGAAGTGTTGATAGTGCATTTTTTTTTCAAATGAGTTTAAAAAACCAGAATGGTATGAGATATTTTCAAGCTTGGCCAGTGAAGGCTCAAACCTTTATTTTACATTTCAGAATTTGGTATAAATTACACTTCAGAATTTGAAAATTTTATACCAAAGTGGTTCAAAATTCGCGCTTAATTGAAATATCTTAACCACTAACCAAATAAATAATTCTCCACAAGCATATTCCATGGCTATTCTTTGGATCTAATCTTTGAAAAACTATTCTGGCACATTATCTTCTGGATAGAATTACGGGGATGTAAATTTCGCATTGGCCATGTGCATACAAATTGATGTAAGGTAATGCCTATTCATGTATAGAAACTCTCATTGCAATCCAACGGTTTGCCCATCATTTGAGGAAGATTGATTGTTCTTCGCTGAAGAACATGAGAAGAAGCTGGTGCAACAACTTTTCTAGGTCATTGTGGTTCAAGAATGGAAGCTCAATACAAGAAATGAAACTTGGAAATGGGTAAGAGTAAAAAGTGGCTATAATACTGGTCAGTGACTCTCTATTTATGAATATATAAATGTGATTATTTACTAGAGTATTTTAGTCATTTTTTATTCTATTTTTAATTTTTTAAGCCACAGTGAATTAGTAATTAGTTGAAGTAATTGGAATGAATTTCCAAGATCGAACTTACTAAGTGCTAATATAATACCCCATATATAAATGTTTCAGTGGAATTTCCATGATTACAA
The DNA here is from genome assembly GCA_000404065.3 of Pinus taeda. NCBI lineage: Eukaryota > Viridiplantae > Streptophyta > Pinopsida > Pinales > Pinaceae > Pinus > Pinus taeda. The sequence goes on along the minus strand of APFE031192990.1, from coordinate 30,330 downwards.
GTTCTTCTAGCTAAAACCAACAAAGTGATTGGTAAATGGCATGGTACCATATATATAAATGTTTCAGTGGAATTTCCATGATTACAAGTGATTGGTAAATGGCATGGTACCATATATATAAATGTTTCAATGGAATTTCCATGATTACAAGTTCTTCTCGCTAAAACAAGAAAAGTGATTGGTAAATGGCATGGTATGTGAGCAATTTTAATGTTCAAATTGGTGAGAAAAAGAAGCATGCATAGAATGTTGGATTTTCACACTCATCTTTTTGGGAATCGATTACGTGGACTAACTGCCACTTTGGGATCCACCGTGAGTCCAATTAAAAACGTAATGATAATGGTTTGGAAGTTTACTAATCCATGTGGGTTTTGGTGTAACAAAAAACCTCAACATGGTACCACAATATTGACTGTTCCTTGATTTGCTTTTTGGGGAAGTGTGTTGTATTTTCATGCTCACCTCATTGAGAATCGATTATGTGGACTCACTGCCACGCTGAGATCCACCCTGGGACCACTTAGGTAATGATAACGGTTTGAAAGTTTACTAATGTCTCCTAATTTTAGTGTAACGAAAAACCTCAACACAAGATTAAAAACTAAATTTCCCAAAACAATGCCCTAACTAAATCCATTATGTGAGAAGTGCCCATGTTCCATGGAAAAATCTCTCTTATGAAAGCTATATTAATTTCGAAAGAGACACTAATCCCAATCAAAATGAGTAGGGGTCCATATGTTGGTAACTCGGTGTTTAGTTTTTTATTGTGCAGAAATTGAAATTCTATGTGACTCTATCTGTTGTCAAAATAATTTTTCCTTGAACAACAAAATTTATTTACTGCATCTTCTGGATCCGTTGCTATGCAATTGGAGGTTAAGGTTATATGCATTGAATCTACTCTTTAAAACTTTTAATGATCATAATCCTTTTCTTTATGTAAGTTCGGGACATATTCTTAGATTTGACGAAAAGGAAGTCCTAATATGTAGTTGAAAGGTTTTGTAAGCAGTAATTTTGTGAATCTTACATAATGAATATAGATTTTTCTCTAGATCTAGTTACAACATTGTTTTTTCTCGTTGGTTTATCAGGGGATTTCTACCCTGTTTTTTTAACCAACACGGATCTTTTGGGAAATCTATAATCTATGTTCTCTATATGGATTTAGATTTTTTTGCCTTTGGAATGACTACCAAGGGTTTTAATAAGATTTAAAATTGAATATAAAAATGGGAAACTAGATCATGCAATAACAATTAGGTCTCTAGATCTCCAAGTTCAAGTTATTGGCTTCAACCCTTATGTTCCTTTCTTCCTTTAACCTTAGAAATCAAAACAAGAAAACCAATATTTAATGGTTTCTCAATTCATTTTGGCAATCTCTAGTCGCAATTCATGGCTCTATGGCCATCCAATGATTCATACAACTCCTCCTTTTCCTTCTCTCCTCCTTGGTGAAATCCCCCTTGAGAGTGAAAATTAAAGAAGAAATAGGGTGAGCTCGGGTAAGGGGAAGGCCAAGGGATTGACCTTTTAGTTCCCATTCCTCTTTGTCTTCTCCTCTCCTATTATTTTTTAATTAATTCATTGTTTTCTTTTCCTTTCATCTTATCCCACTTTATTTTGCATTGTTTTTTACATAGTTATAACCCTCCTTAATTGTCAAATTACCTTAGATGCTCAAACTTACAACCACTATTTTGTGTTCTAATACATTTTTAATTACACCTCCCAACTGAGGCCTTTTGGTCTCCAAAAGTTTAGATGATCAATCTCGATCAATGCCTTTTGTGTGCTTTTCAAGAACATGACTCTAACTTTGGCTCCTATCTATAACTCTGACTTTGGCTCTAGCTCTCGTTCATGGCTATGGTTAATAACTCATGTTCTAAATATGCTCTAGTCATTGGCTTTGGCTCTAGTTCTTGGCTCACATCATGTTCCCACAATGAAAAAGTTTTCTCATTGATTCACATCTCTATAGTATCTCTAGATCCAAACTCTGCAATTAGCATTCGTTCCCATCTATCTCATACTTGGAGATTGTCCATCTTTGTAGTTAACGAAGCCAAGTAGAATGTTGGAATTTCTTAGTCAGATGTTTCCAATTATGCCCTCACATGATAACCCAAAAAAGGAAGTGTGGTCTACCTTTTTTTTCTTGGACCAATCACTCCTTGTTATGGAAAGAAAGAACGAAGACCTTCCCGCAGAGTTGGGTTTTTAGGTTGGATCAGTGGGCAAATGAAGGAAGGCCTTTCAACTGGTTAGACATGTTGGCTCTTCAGCTAAAAACGCATGTGTCAAATGCCTGAAATCTGCATAAGGATGGAAAAGCAAGATTCTATATGTCTGCATACCTTCTTGATGCGATCTATGCCCAACAATAGTTTCTTGGCATGGGTTGGACATCAACACTGTTGTAGCTCCCAGAGACAATTTTGGATTGCTTACAAGATCAATGATTGGGCACATCTAAATTAGGAGTGTCTCAAATTATTCTTAGTAAAGGGAGACCTCACCTATGTTCCATATGTATATATAATGGGTTGGTTCATTTATCCAAAGAAATAAACATGAATTTCTGGTACTTCCTCACAAGTTCAGATCTCAGAAATATGCATGAAAATAACGGAGGCCAAGTAATTCAAGGGATTACAACTTAATAAGCTTTTGCAAAGTAGATGAGAGAGGACAAAGAGAAGGAGAAACTCATCACATAGCGCATAAGGCTTCAAGAGTTCTACACAACACATAGAGCTTGAGGCATTAAGGATTTCTATACTTGTTTGAGTTACAAACAAAAATAATGGATGAAGGAGGGGATGAATGCTATGATTCATGTGTTGCAAATTTAAAGATATGATTTCAATAGTCGACATAGGTATATGCATCAATAATATTGAGACAAGTGAATCTGTGATATAAATACAGGCACTTGCATTCACATATCAACACAAATAAATCTATGAGGAAGCTTGAAACATTTCTAGTAGCTATAATTTGCATGAATACAGAGAGGAAAGATTAACATAAAATGAGATTTAACAAAAGGAACACATACTGTAATACTTGAAGAGGGAAGCACCACCATATCCTTGATATTATGAAAAAGATTTGAGTTATAAAGAAAAATAGTCTGAAAATGGCATGTAGTATTTTCTATAAAATTTCTGAACCTTTTTTAAGTCTTTCGTTCCCCTATTTATCTGGAGAGGGGAGCAAGAACATTCATTACAAAAAAATATCTCTAGTCTAGACTCAATTGTTGGGTCGACTAGCTATCTCAGTCAGAGATGGCTTTGTGGCCTAAAACATTACAAAATTAAAAGCCTCATTGAAAGGAAGGCATGTTACTGGACAAAAATAAGTAAATAGCCAGACATAAAAGTAAATGAAAAGTCTATGTGCCCATCCTATGATTGCCTCTGCCTCAGGCTGTAATTTTCTCACTGTATGGCCTCTTGTGCTGCTCAATTGACCCCGTCGCTTCTGCCTTTATTACTTGGATGCCTTGTCCTGTGGAGTAGGGTTTGGGTCAACTATAAGTGCCCATATTTGCAGTCTTTTTCTGCGTAGAGGGATGGGGGTCCATGACGAGCCATTAATATTCCTGAGTTATGTGTACTGCTCCATTGCTGAGCCATGCGCCATTTAAGTCTTTAGTTTTCGGCCCATCTGCACATTAAAACTCTGTTAAATACTATCGACGCCCTAAAAATCTTGGTGTCGTGTTTCATGGTGTACCTAGGAGTCCTTCAAACGTGGGCCTTTAACACGAGAATAACACGACACAACTGCGTTGTGACTTCCCTTTAAGCCCCCTTTGGTGTAGCGCCCTTATCTCCATTGTCATCATATAACCACATATTGGTACCAGCGGCTTAACCTTTCAACCGCTAAGGTCTTTAAACTTGTGTCTGGGGGTCTTTTTCCTTTATAATGTGAAATGCCTTTGAAAACCACTTACACCGCATTGGCCGATATCTTGGACGTGAAGACCTTATCAAATAGATCGCGATAACTTATCACATTTGGGGTCTTTTTCCTTTGTTACTTGGAATCCCGCATCCCGACGCTTGATAGCATTTTACCTTTAGCTTTCCCCCAAGACACTTGTGATCGCCGATCTGCGGGGTGACATCATCACTGCCATGTGTCACCTTGTGAGTGGTGACATGCGTCACCTAGAAATGGCCCCATAGGACCCCTAAAGACGTTGAAACTGAGTGACATGTGTCATCTACCACATTAGCATCCGTACTACCATGTGTCCTCCATACTGCCACATCATTTATGATGTCAGCTGCCTTGTCAGCTCACAGGACCAATCACATGTCACCACATCGCCCACTGTAGGAGAGAGAAAAAGGCTTGCCCAACCCTATTTTCACAGGCATTTCCTTTTTTAATGAATTTTGGCCCTCCTTGGCGATTTTGCACTAAATCACAATATCATAACCCCACAAGGTTTTTGGGGAGGTAGCCCCTTTGTTCCTGCAATCACTGATAATGTGGGATTGCGAGATGTGGGATTTCCCATCGCCGACATGTCGTACCACCAAGTGGAGGAGAGAGAAAGGGGCGACCCTGCCTTGATTTTACCATGCTTTTCCTTTGCATTTGGTTTTCATCCCTTCCCAAAACTTTTACATTGTATCGCAGGATCGACCCTCACATGGTCTTGGAATGAAACCCCGCACATCGCTGATATCCGAGACTTCACCGATTTGTAGGATGTGGGATGCCACATGGAGGAGAGAGAAGGGGGTCGACCCAGTCTTTGTTTTATCAAGAATTTCCTTTATAAACGAATTTTCGGCCTCCCCGACGATGTACCACTATATTGTGAGATTGGCGGTTCGCAGGTCTTTTAAGTTTAGAACCTCGTTAATCCACCTATTTGCGGGATGCGGGGTCACCGGCATGCAGGATGCTGGACCTACAAGATGTAGGGTCGCTAACATGCGGGATGCAGGGCCTGTGTGATACAGGGTCGCCAACATGCACGATGCGGGACTTGCGAGATGCAAGGCCATCCAATGTGATTTGCCTTTGTCCCTTTAATGCTTTTTCTTGTTCTGGGCTTTCCAAAGGTGATCTTCAACAGGCTCTAACTTCTAATCTAGGAGTCCTTTTTTTGACTTCTATATACCATTGGAAAGCTATTTCTGAGAACTATGCAATGGAGAGGGTCTGATTAAGCTCTGAGATCTTCTGTGGCCTGGGCAAGTGGCTCCAAACTTCACTACCCTTGGGCAACCTTGACTATTTGAAACCCACAATGCAATGAGTGACAACAGACAACATTAGAAGATGTTGTGAATGCTTATTGCAAGTTTCTCTCCGAGCAGTTACCGAGGAGTCATGACAAGGTTGTATGACCACTTGATCATCCTATTGTATAGGATAATATTTGAACAAGACCCACCTTGCATGTCCCAGGAAGTTATGCAGCCATTGCTCAACATTGCAGATTGGTATGCCTCACCTAGTGGCACCTTCATCAAGATGTTTGGTGCGGAGAAGCCGCTGCATGAGTTACCAAGATTTTCCACGAACAAGTTGGTCATGCAATAGGTTGCGTACCACATCTCCACAAGGTTATCAACGACAGTGAACATGAGGAAGAAGGCACCATGTCCTACTCTTCCTTTGCGGATTGGATTGTACAAGATCCGTACCTTGAAAGATGCAGATGTTGAGAATGAGGACTTGAAGAAGTTAGGGTTCGACACCAAGAGTTTCAATCCGTATGATCCACCCTACATATGCAAGAACCACTGTGTAAAGGTGTACTTCCCATGGGTCCACGAGGCATGTCATTGGCCAGAGGATGATCCCTAGAGGTATTTCTATAACTCCTTTAGGCTCAATGAACTGGTCAACATGGTTGTAGAATGGAAAGCATCACTACAAGCAGCAACACCACAGGAAGCAACAACAACAATAATGGTGAACAAAAAAACCGGTGCAAGACAAAGGCAAGAGGAATATTGCTGAGAGCACAAAGGCTGAGCAAAGCTACAAGTTCAAAGAAGATTCACTTGTCGAGAGAGTAGCTTTGGAGATAGATGCAAAGAGGCGACATCGTGACAGGGGAGTACCACAAAGAAAGAGGGAGAAGTAAAGATTGGAAGAGACGAAAATGATATTGCAGGAGACAAAGAAGAAGCTAAAAGCAGAACAAGAGCTTAAGAGGATAGAGAATGAAGAAAGGAAAAAATAGGAACAAGGAGAACGACAAGGTGCACTGACAGAGCAAAATACACAGATATAGGTTGAGACAACAGATGATGAAGAAGGTGAGCAGGTGCAAGTGCAGGAACTTGCTCAGTAGGTTGAGCAGTTGGTTGAGGCAACAAACATGGAGACAAAACATGAGCTAGAGGACCCAGACATCGATCTCATGCTGAGGGAATCCGAGGTCATACCACAGTCTCTGTCACCTCCATAATCACTACTAGTCTCGAGAGAGCAAGGAGAATTTGTTCTCCTTGATGATGATCCAGAGACAGATGTGTAGAATCTGGCATTTGACAAGACACAACAAAGGATTGTATAGGGACAAAGAAAGCAGCTCCTGGATGATCATACATCACCTACACACACAGAAGAAAGGGTGATTGTACTAGACGTTAGAAGACATCCAATTTCCATGGTTGAGACTTCTAAGGCTTATGCGGAAGCCACAAGTTAAATAGTCAAGTTCTTGATAACAAAAAATGAACAGATGTCGAAGGACTAGCAAAAGGTCAGGTAGAGAATAGAGTATTCTGCAAGATCTGCTATGAAGAAATGAAGAAAGCAAGACTATTAGAGATATCAACTTTAGAGGCTACCATGTAGAAAATTTATAATAGATTTGTCCCCATGCACGAAGCAGTTGTCCATCTATACGGTTTTCAACAGTAGTGTGCGCATACAACACAAAATCTCAAAGACATTCACATTGCTATTGCACACATGAAATAATGGACAATGAGGTGAAAGGAAGCCCGCTTTACCTGCACAAGAAGATGAAGTCACAAGTTTAGCTAGGCAAACCACGGATTCAGATGCAGATCCAGAATTATGAGTAGCTCCCTCCGCTCATCACTAGCATTGAGGCTTCCTATGCATGTTGTTCAACCATCTGGATGTCATAGTGTGAATGCACAAGATCCCTTCCATCAGAACCCTCACCGAGGCCATGAGGAAGAACCAAGTCATGCTGGATGTCGAGAGGTACATTGGGTAGTTGATGCGCGAAGCCACCTGTGATGGCTTGTAGCTTTGAGCAGAAAACATGCAGAGGTACATCGGTGTTCCAACCACACTCAAGATAGTGTTGCACATGCTTCAGGATGAGCTGGATAGAGTTTTCTGAACCATATACTTGGAAGCCATGGAGGCAAGGATTTGCTTCGACAAAGATTCCATCAAATAATTTGGGGACATAATAGAGAAGTACCAAGCTTGGTATCAGTTCATCATCGAAGATCATCGCGAGGAGGTTACCGAGTTGGTCTTCCCCCAAGACCCCGAGTGATGTTGTTGTCTTGTCAGGCTAACTCAAGCCTATTTTGTCCCACATGCATATATGCGGAAATTGTATTATTGTAAATGTATTGTAAGTAAAATTCCAAGTGTCATTAGTGGAATGTGAACAATCACTATTGTAATGTGAAGAGTCAAGAGGGTAGTCCAATAGTCAAATAATCACTCCATAATTCTCTCAACAATCATCCACAAATATCTCATCTATCATTCCACTAATTTCTTCACAAATGTCTCACTAAAAAAAACAACTTTAATTATTTAATATTTGACAAATAATCCATTATTCCATCAATAACCCAAGTTGTGGAAGTAGTTTGAGCACTGAAAACAATTCCAATGAGAAATGATGATCTATTTGGATATCAATGCAACCTGTTGTATTTTTTGAAATAATTGTTTGTGAAAATCAAACATTTTGTTTAATGTAATCATGGACATAGTGTCCTAATTGAAAGACAAGGGGTTACCAACAACAATCCCATTTTGTGTGACAAAGAGCCTCTTATTGATATATAATAAAATAGTTTTTAATTTATTCTATTGTGTTATCCAATTTCGTTGCGAAATGTTACACCACTGATTAAATATATTGATGATTAAATATTATAATGAAGAGATGTTAACCCAAACATCATATACAAATGCACTAATCAAATATTAATTTATATGAATATTAGGAAAAATCTTTAGGTAGAAATCACATAACAAATTTTTTTTTGGCCGAAGCTTTTCGAACCAACAAGTTGGTTGTTATATGAATATTGTTATAAGATATATGTTGATTTCTCAATGAATAACAGATGTTAAAAATTACAATAACTACATTGTCACAGGTCAGTGTCTCCAAAAAAGAGAAAATCTCATACAAAAACATCGGTGTCCATAACATAAAAACACATCGGTGCTTTACTTTAAATAAAAGCATCATGATGTCATGTTTTAGCATAGCTGGTGCCTTTTCGGAGAACGACATCACCGAGGCTTTCAAGTCTTCAAGCACCAATATTGTCTTTAATTAATGCTCTGGTGCATTGTAACTCTTACACACACTAGTGCTTTCATAGAACTAAGACCCCCTAGTTCTACAAAATATTATTTCCATTCTCTGCACGCTATTAAAACTAATAACAGAAGACCCTCTATATAACAAATGCACAGGTGCATTTATGTAAACAAGACGTTTTGGTGTTGCATGTTTAAGAGAAAGCACCGAAACTGCAATTATTTTCTACATGCCTTGGAGCTATTCCTTCATCAAAGAATGATCAGGGCTTTTTTTATATAAGCATTGGCATGGTATATGTTTCAAGGTCCGGTGCTCTTTGAGCTGAGCATACCAGGAATTTTTTTGTTGTAAGCACCATGGTGGTATACATTTTAGGTTCTAGTATTCTTTCAATTAAATGCCTCGGTGCTTTTAATTATGTATGAATCCAGATGTGTTTCTATAAGTAATGCACTAGGGCTGCTTGTTCCATAAAGCGCATCGAAAAAAGAAAAAAAATAAAACAATATGCTAAAATCTTTGGCTGCACAAATTTTTTTAATTGAGATGAAGTTTCGTTATCAGTTCCGCTAAACCATTCATTCCTACAAACAAATGTTTTAGGGGATGTTTTTTTTGACAATTCTTGCCAATTTTATAACACTAAAAACCTCCATTATAACCTTTGCTAGAAGGTATTTTCCTTGTAGTGTGTCTTTCATGTCATTTGTCTTGTACATGTATATTACATACCCAGTTGTAGCCATACTCTCAATGTGGAAAATAGTTGTTTTTACGAGAATGATAAGATGGGTTGTATTGCCTTTAATTTTAGTATTATAAACTATAAAATTATTTTGGATTTTCTTGCTCTTTCCCTATTGTTATTTCAAGATGTTACAATACTAAACTTCACATCCATATAAGATAATAGCAATGAAAAGAATATTAAAGAAGTGTCCCCACCCTCACCCCCCCCCAAAAAACTAGAAGTAAACTAATTTACAATCAGTTCTAAGACCAAAATAATCTTTCCACCCTATATTAATCATTGTCCCCAATGTTATAGCTTCAATTAAGCTGGTGACGAAGGTCAACTCCGATAGATATCTATGCAGTAACTCCCTATAAGTTGTTATTGTCAACTTCAAAATTAACATACATGATCTTTTGAATTTGACAATTATAACCTTTGCTTTTTAAATGGTTAATCTCATACCCATGCAACAACAACTATCCTTGAGAATTGTTATTTGTTGAGCTCGAAGGGAAACCTCACCATAAGAAAAACATCCTAGGCATAAGAAGGATGATAACAATTCGAGCTAAAGTAATGTCAACACAACATACTTTTTCCAAGCATACCTTTAACTTGTCTATGCAAATTCCCAAAAAGGGTAGGAGACGTGACACATCCTTGCTTAACTCCTACAAAGATTCACCCCCACTTTATCATGAAGATTCTTAACTTGTAAATAGAATTTGTTACAATACCATGACTCACCAATACCAGATGCCCAAACCACCTTAACTCATGTTCGTATGACAATTTTTTTAATTAATAGACATGTCTATCATTGTAATTAATCTTTTCCAGCTAACACTTAGTATTTATAAACTTACCAATAACATTTTTTCACAACCTTATTGTGGCAACTCTCAACTACAATGAGACCTTTAATTCTCCAATCTATTCTAAAGGTCAATTCTAGGCATTGTGTCAAATTCTTTGTTAAATTGAACGAAGCAATATGGGAAATTAGTTCTACTACTATGAAAGTCCTCTGTGATGGTCCTAAGCGTAACTAGGTGGTCCATGGTAATATGGTAGCTTCTAAAACCATTGTTGTCTTTAACCCTTTTCTCAAACACTTTAACTATATGTTGATATTCTTTTCCAAAATAATCCCATATAGTTTTTCTAGAAGAAATCTTATCATAATGGTCATGTAATTAGGATGATTGTTTTTTTCTTTGCTAGAATGAGAACAATAAAAGTTTGAATCCATAATTTAGGGAAACTTTGCTTGCCTGCTTATTATAATGCTTTACAAATTTCTTAACTATTTTTTTTATAACTATGCTAAGCCTAGGTCAGGGCCAACCCCAATGTTGGATGGAAGAATAACCTTCCCACCAATATTGTGTGAAGCTTGATCACGCTTGGATGCCCCTTGGGATAGTTTAATTCCCCCAAAAGTGGATTACATCCTCAACCACTCCCATAGTTGAGACCTGGTGGGGACTAAACCCCACAAAATCAACTGGTCTACACCTTGTAACTACTTATTATATTTTTTTAGAAATCACCTTTAGAAAAATGATTATATTTCAACCATCAAATAATAATGAGCACAACTAATCTCTATGAATATAATGTAATTTTTGTACATGTGATTTTGATAAGTAAAGAGAACAAGTATAAGAATAATTGAATTGCTTCTATGAGAAGGATATGACAAGGTGTATTGTTTTAAATTTTAAGATTGTGAATTATAAAATGATTTTGTATTTGCTTGATATTTCTCCACGATTATCTCAAGATACTACAATTTACTAAACTTCACATCCATATAAGATAATAGGAATGACAGTAATATCAAAGGTGTGTGTTTTCCCCCAACACTAGAAGTAAACTAATTTACAACTGTTATAAGACCAAAATAAGCTTCCCACCTTTCATTAATCATTTTTCTCAATGTCATAACTCCAATTAAGCTTGTGAGGAAGGTCAACTTCAAGATATTTCTATGCAATAACTTATTATAATTTGTTATTGTCAATTTCAAACTTAACATACATGATCTTTTAGATTTGATAATCATAACCTTTGCTTTGTCAATAGTTACTGTGATATCCATGCTACAACAACAATCCTTGAGAATTCTTAGTTGTTTGTCGAGATTAGAGGGGCACATCAGCAGAAGAACAATAGCATTGACATAATTGACATAAAGAAGGATGACGACAATTCGAGCTAAAGTAATGTCAACACAACTTGCTTATTGTTGGCATCCCTTTGATTTGACTATATAAATGCCTAGAAGAGTAGGAAAGTTGCAACATCCTTACTTAACTCCTATATTACATTTAATATCTTCCAATTAAATCTTAATATTTGTAAACTTAGCAATAACATTATTATGCAACTTTATTGCAACAATTCTCAATTATTATGAAATTTTTAATTCTTCTCATCTATTTTAAAAGATAAATTCTAAGCATTCTATCAAATTCTTTGCTAAAACGAGCAAAATAATGCAAGAAATTGACTTTATTACTATGGCATTCTTGTCCCAATTTTTTAACCACATGCTAATCTTCTTTTTAACCATAATCACATATATTTTTGCTTTTAAAAAATGCTTATCATAATAACCCTATAATTAAAAAGATTGTTTTCGTCTTTACTTTTAAAATATTTTCAGAGAAATAATACATATATACATATCAGCCATAAGCTGGCATCTGACACATCCGTCACATCATACAAAAACCTTGTTATGCTGCTTCGCAGCTCCACAAAGCAGGGTTCGATCTCAGGTAGGGTGTGTGGCAGCTGACTACCCCACCGTTGACCCATGCACTCGCGTGCAATCTTCACTTTTAAAATATGAAACAACAACTATACAAATCTGAAACGATAAAAGTTTGAACCCATAATTTAGAGAAAATCTATAACAAAATATAATTTTATGCATATAATTATATTATAAGTAGATTTGATAATTTAATGCAATTGAACCCAAGCCTCTGGAAATTTGAGAACACTGTCAAGAATGGGATTCGAACCCATGCAAGTCTCTGAAAATCGGAGAACGCTCTTGACTTTGTTAATATAAACGGTGTCGCAGCAAATATTAGAAGGGTGGTGGATATTGTAGTCTCTCATCTCAATTCAAGAAAACCAGTTTGCTTCCCTTACCTTCAGTGCAACCAAAGGAGACTAAACTCATCGGTATTTAAAAACTCATCAATAGATTTCTGAAACTGGAGATCATAGCTTCAACTTAATTATAAATTTCTAGTTTAACCAATGCGGGTTTCATAAATGGTCGTTGTAGTATAGTGGTGAGTATTCCCGCCTGTCACGCGGGTGACCCGGGTTCGATCCCCGGCAACGGCGATTTTGGTTTTCTTTGTTTTTTCAAATAACAACAGTTTTTTATTAAGAATAATGTGATTGGATAAAATGGACATGCCGATTTTGGTTTTCTTTGTTTTTTCAAATAACAACAGTTTTTTATTAAGAATAATGTGATTGGATAAAATGGACATGCCGGGCCCAGTGATCAAATTTGAAGGGTAGGTCTTAATTTTATTTAGAAGGGCACACATTCAGGTCGCCCTTCCATAATGAAAATCATAAGAAAAAGAAGCAATTCAATTGACAACAGTAAATTATCTTCAAATTTCTTTTTTTTAACACATGGTAAATCGGTAATAATTTGGAACTAATGTGGTGAATTCGAAGACAACATACGAGACTTCCCCTCCAACAAGAATAGCTTGAAGACCTACTGATCTGCATTTACAATAGAATATATAATTGTTGCATATGGTAATTAATCTAAACTCAAAGCATGCTTTTTGATCTTCTATAAATCTTCAATTGCGAGTGTTTAAAAGGCTTCAATTTTTTATATATTAAACTTTTCTTTTATACCGCTGTTCCAAGTTCGAATGTAATAATTCTCCAATGCTTAGCATGTCATTTCTTATATGTTGTTTGAGACTTTGTGAGGTTAATGTGTATTGTTTATGGATTTGTTGTTTGAGACTTTGCGAGATTAACAATTTTACTTAATGTTAGAATCTTTCCACTGAGCACACCTTTTATATATATATATGGTACACTGTTCAATTCAGTACCTCCACACACACATATATATGTATGTGCTACACTGTTCAATACAGTACCTCCAATTCCAACAATGTTGTATGGCAAACTTTCATTCTGGCTCGTAACATGTTTATGATAGATTGCTTCTCTTGTGCATATCAAAGTTTCTTTTATAACTTCACTATATCAATATTTAGCACAATTTTTAATTCAATACTTTAGTTTTTCCAATTCCATACAAGTGAAATCGATCTCACACTTACAACTATTGATTGTGAACCATTGGTGTAACTATTCTATGTTGTCAAGGTTTTTATGATATTTTCTATCAAATTTGTTTCGCAGAAATTTGTTAGAATCATAGTTTGAGTTTTCATTGAATCTATTATATATATATAATCTAATAAAAATGATTTTGCTAAATTCTAATTAAAAATTTCAAAACATAATATAACAGCATGGATCATTGAAATAACATAATCCAACAAAAATTGTTTTACCAAATCTCAATTAAAAACTCTAAAACATAGTATAACCATACCTTGCTATTGCTTAGCACATAGACTTATAAATGAAAATCTATTAAGCCACCGTCATTTTTACCATTATCAAACAGAAAGCTATTAAGCCTTGATCACTCTTACTAGTAATAGATAAAAATAAAAAAGATAGAATTTGAAAAAAATGCAGCTTTCTGGTGAGATAATTTCTCATTGAATAGACTGCACCAACGAGAGTGGAATCATGAAAATAGGAGTGGAATCATGAAGAATAGGAGGGGAAGTCTACAGAAATTTTAGAGAAGTTGGGAAGGTACCTTAGAATGATATTGCTTCAGAGAAATAGTGCTCACCGAAACCTTTGTACGAGAAACTCTCCATGCTACGCACTCACCAAAGTTCCTGAAAACAAGAAATGAGAAAACAAATCACCTTACCGATTTTGAAAATAATTAGATGAATTATTGTTCACAAAGAAATCAAATTGATAAACACCACACTATACAATACCTTAAAAATATGACTCTGTTGTAGTATTCTTTCAATTCACTAGGGGCTTTGCACGCAATGCTCTGCCACGGACGCTGGAATCAAGAAATTATAGTAGTATTCTTACTATTCACTAGGGTGATTTGCGCCCAATGCTCTGCCGTCGATGCTAGAATTAAGAAATTAAAAACAAACAAACAAAGAAATGTTAATCCATAAACACTTGCAAATAACAAATGAATAACTAAAATAGAAACCAGAAAAATTAGAGATTCCAATTGCTGTTCATATTAATATGAAGAAAGTTTAGATTTCTCTCTTATCCATCCATTCAACAGAGGAACGAGCTAATTCATCCATCCATTCAACAGAGGAACAAGCTAATGTGTTTCACTGAAATACCTTTGTTTCCAAAATGTTTTCCTCTTCATTCTGCACTGGGTGGCCCTAAGTGGTTAATATCGCAAATCTCCATTGTCACTGTCTTTCTAAAAAAGCTAGCATGGAAATCTTTATTGCATTTGAATCTAGCTTTATTTCATTTGAAGCTATCATGGAAAGCTTTATGCACAAATTAGAAAACTCAATTCAAAAGGAAACTGTTGTTTTCAAAATGGGAGCAACTCAGAAACTGTTGTTTCTGAAATGATATTGAACATCAGTTGAGAAAGGAAATTTACAAGTTTAACCATTGTAATTTCTGATAGACGCACAGTGCATTGACAGCTGGAAATTGAAATTCTGAAAGTTTGGATTTCAGAAAAAATGAAATGAAAAAAAAAAAAATTAGAAGGATTGACAACTTAACAACCCTTCTTAAAAAAATTTATAATATTATTCCATTTTTTTTTTAAAATGGCAAAATTCAAATTTTAAATTTCTTTTGACTAGTAAAATTTTTTCCCTACTTCTATGACGTGCCAGAGGTGCTTTGAAGGGCTATGATGTGTTCAAATTTGATCACTGATCGGCACCGCCTGCCAACCACACCAATCACATTGAATATACAGAGACCAAGAAAGTTTAGGTTTAAGATGGGTATATTAATTATTTTTTTATTTTTTAAATTATATTTTTAAATATATAAATATTTTTGTTGGGTCTTAGGTTATAGATAGTCTATATTTAAATTTTCATTCCAACAAATTTTCATTAGATTTTGAAATAAAATTCACTTAGATATTTATTTTTTTCACTTTTTCTATATAAATATACATGAATTTATATTGAAATAGATTACTTAAAATGGATATTCAAATAGTTTATTGAAATATTTTTAAAGAGTATAACAATTATATATTTTCTTCACATTCAAAAGTTAAATCTAAGATTTTTTTACTTTATTCTTCTAAATTTATATAAAATTATCTTACTTCATAAAGATATCAAAATACTTTATTTGACTAGGAATAATAGTGAAATGTTTTTACCACATTTCCTTCATACTAGTTGTAATATCAACAACAAAGTGAGAGAACTAACACAATGAAAATAAGATTATTGATGTTTTATAATGCTTTTAATATTTTATTTATAAAATAGATTACTTTTATTTTAAAAGAGACACATGGCAACTCAAAATTTAGCATTACACATTTCTCTCATATTCAATTATACGATTCACCTCTCCGCATAATAACCAATAAAACTTCCTTATTAATTAATTATCAAATTGTAATAAATTTTACCATTTTAAAAAGCAATTCAACAATATTTTATTACTTTTTTTAATAATCATCGTAATGAAAACATTCTATATTATTTTAAAAATACTAAACAAATAACAAATAAATACAAATGATTAAATATTAAATTACACTAGCCTTGTAAAATTATATCATAAGTTCATGTCCTTATCCTCTCCTATCTCATTAAAATATATAGTTTAAGATCAATGCAATTTTAATGAACTTTAAGTTAAATAAATAGAAAACAACATATATGATTCACATAAAATCATTGTTTACATATTTATGGTACATTATTTACATATTTATATCGTATATAAATCGTTAATAATAAACACCATATATATGATATATCAATGAAGAGGAGGTCATGGAATTCTACATTTTTTATTTTTTTGAAAAGCATAGTCAAAATTTAAATTTTCATGTAACAAAGATTGTGATTATCTTCTATCATCCTCTACGCTCGTCACAACATCTTACATTTTCTGCAAGAGGAAGTAAAATTTGTATTAAAATATAACATAAATTCATATAGAATTATTGAGCTGATAAGCTCATTAGTTGTATGATGCTTAACATATTACATTTTCTGCAAAGAGGAAGTGGAACTTGTACTAAAATACAATAGAAATTCATATAGAATTATTGAGTCAAGAGGCTCATTCTAGAGCTTTATGATGTGTAACCTTGTCATTCCATCATCACAGTTGAAATTTTACTCATGTCTACCCAATTTTTTTTTAATAATTTTTAAAATAAAATAAAATAAAATAATTATACAAAATATTTAAATAATGTGGGTACATAAAAAAAATTCACATGAAGAAATTGGATCTCTCTAGGCTCATGCTAGATATGTATTTAAGATAGATCTATGATAGTTTAATGCTATAGTGCACGTATATTGATTATAAAATTTTAAAATTATTAAATCTAGTGACAATCAAAATTTTGATTTAATTTATAATCATTTATTTAAATATTTTACAAATTGGAAAATATGAAAGGTTTATGTTATTTAATTTTAATTATACAATTAACTTTAATTTAAATGTTGTGAAGTAGAACTTGTACTAAAATACAATAGAAATTCATATAGAATTATTGAGTTGAGAGGCTCATTCTAGAGCTTTATGATGTGTAACCTTGTCATTCCGTCATCAAAGTTGAAATTTTACTATGTCTACCCAAATAATTTTTTTAATAAATTTTAAAATAAAATAAAATAAAATAACTATACAAAATATTTAAATAATGTGGGTTCATAAAAATAAAAAAAAATCACATGAAGAAATTGGATCCCTCTAGGCTCATGGTAGATCGGTATTTAAGATGGATCTATGATGGTTTAATGCTATAATGCATGTGTATTGATTATAAAATTTTAAAATTATTAAATCTAGTGACAATCAAAATTTTGATTTAATTTATAATCATTTATTTAAATATTTTGCAAATTGGAATATATGAAAGGTTTAGGTTATTTGATTTTAATTATACAATTAACTTTAAGTTAAATGTTGTGAAGTAGAACTTGTACTAAAATATAATAGAAATTCATATAGAATTATTGAGTGGAGAGGCTCATTCTAGAGCTTTATGATGTGTAACCTTGTCATTCCATCATCAAAGTGGAAATTTTACTTATGTCTACCCAAATAATTGTTTTAATAAATTTTAAAATAAAATAACTATACAAAATATTTAAATAATGTGGGTTCATAAAAAAAAATCACATGAAGAAATTGAATCCCTCGAGGCTCATGTTAGTATTTAAGATGGATCTATGATGATTTAATGCTATAGTGAATGTATATTGATTATAAAATTTTAAAATCATTAAATCTAGTGACAACCAAAATCTTGATTTAATTTATAATAATTTATTTAAATATTTTACAAATTGGAAAATATGAAAGGTTTATGTTAGTTAATTTTAATTATACAATTAACTTTAAGTTAAATGTTGTTCAATATAAGTAACCAATTAATAAGAAGGAAATCTATCTATTTCTCCATTGAAAACCACAATGGAACCCAATTTACCCTTAAAACCTATATATCTGATAAATTAACAAATATTTGGAGTTTAGGCTATTTAACCATACATTTGGAATTTAAGCTATTTAACCATAGCCATACAATTCGCCCTAAATAATCAATATTCCAAAAGATTATCTTACACACATCCAAAATTTAAGCTATTTAACCTCAACCATACAATTCACCCTAAATAATCAATATTCCAAAAGCTTATTTTACACTTCTACTAGTTATAAAATTACATACAAGAATTGCAACAATTCAACTTAAAAATTATTCAATTTAAATCAAATTACCGTAAATTTTATAATTTAATCTCAATTTAGTTTAGAAGGATAAAATTACAATGAAATTACCTAGATGCTAAAATTACAAGAAATTAACATGAAATCATATAAACTATATGCAATGAAATTGTAATTCCAACAATTTTACTTGAAATTCTACAATTTAAACGAACACAGGGTATCAAATTTAAATTGAAATATCCATAGATTGATCTTTAATTAATTTATCCACTCGTAATGATTATCTTGTAATTCATTGAATTTATTAATGTAAATTACGATATTACCATAGCAACAAGTTACATACAACTTTCCTTATTGCACACCGGAGTTTCCATCACTATAAGCAGGTGTTACTGCAACATAGAGTTGCCAAACTATAACATGGAGTTTCCACAACTACCAATCATAGCGTTGTCCAAATCTCCCTACTAAAACACTGCAATAGCAACAAGTTACATACAACTTTCCTTATTGCACACCGGAGTTTCCATCACTATAAGCAGGTGTTACTGCAACATAGAGTTGCCAAACTATAACATGGAGTTTCCACAACTACCAATCATAGCGTTGTCCAAATCTCCCTACTAAAACACTGCAATATTTTTTTTTGGAGTGATTTGGATATTTTAAAAGTTTTATAAAAACACGATTAATGTTTTTTTTGGAGTTGTCTATAATGCGACTTTTTGGAGATTCCGGTGACGGAATCTGACAGAAGAAATGAGGTTAAATCTTGATTTTTAGCAGTTAAAATGGTTTTTTCACTGCATATTTGGATTCAGCGCCTTGAAAAACCCTTGGAAGCCATTGATTGTGCAGAAACTAGCTATCAAACTTGGGATTCTAATGAATTGCTGCCAGATTTTGACCGGAAAAATCCGCCGGAAAAGCTTTCAAAAAGTCGCGTTATAGACTACTGCGTTTTTTTTTCTCAAATTATAAAAAAAAAAAAATATGAACCAAATTACTAAATTTTTAAATAAATCACAATACTTCTCACATTCCTACCAGACTACTAAAAGTAAAAGGTTGCTATCCAGAAAACTTTGTAGTGTGCAACTACACAAAATAAAACCATCGTTTATTGATACGTCAACTCTAAATTTGAGATCTTAGGAGTGCATAGGCACTTGCCATGGGCTATATTTGCACTCAAAAACTCTTTCTGGCTCTGGTTTTCCATGACTTCACCTCCGTTGTGTAGCCAATGTGAACATTGAGGCCATCAAGATTTTGCAACTCTCTTTTCAGTTCGTTTTCTACTTGTTCAAACTCAAATTTTAGCATTTAGGAAGGCAAATCCTTTCCCACTTGAATTTTAACTGTCCAGCGTGCAAAGCCTTTCCCTTGTTTCTTTGACTTTGACACCAAATATTCATCTACTTGCTATACCTAATACATACATTATCACGAAAGGTAATGAAATGAAGAGTAGGAAGAAACTAACGTAGGACTGTTTTACAATTTCTTTTGATAAGTGGCTTGCACAGGACCACAAGGCTTTGGATCTGGTCCCTATTGCTTAAGCTTGGCTGGGACATCAATTCTCACAGTTTTGCCGATCTTGGAATCTACCCAATAGATGAAACCCATAACCCACATGATCCCCTTCTCTAAGTGTATGGTTATTCATGAAATCCACGAATTTGAATCAGGTAAACAATTTCTAAATCTAAGTGTATGGTTATTGATGAAATCCACGAATTTGAATCAGGTAAACAATTTCTAAATTCAAATTTCAAATCCCGATAATAGCCCGCCACTGTTTCAAATTTGAAGTTGAATTCGATGGATCCATGTATCTACAAGGATGATATATGGTAGATGAAATTGAATTCTATGGATCCATGTATCGACAAGGATGACATATGGTAGATGGGAGTGAGAAAACAGAGGTTGGCAAACGGGGAGACCCAACGGTGGGAGACGGTGATGGAGCGAAGGCCGCTATAGACATTACCGAAAATTTTGAAGTTACCCGAGGATGATGCTGGGGGAGGAAGGTGGAAAAGATGAACTCGAAATGGTCGACTTTTAGAGTAGGCTATTTATTTCCATCACCTTTTGAAAGGATTTGTAATTTTTGTGTTTAAGTTCCTAAGATTCATAATGAATTAAACAAAGTCTTTTCGTAGAAATCACATGAGAGAATTATTTGACCTACATGTTTCGAATCAACAAGTGTGGTTCATGATGAGGACCAGATGAACATGGAGACCATGGAAAAGGCTTAAATAGAGAGCAATGTAGAGATATGACTTAAAATAACAGCTATATTAAATGGCAAATTTTAGAAAAAATATTTAAATAAATATTAAATGACAAGTTTTTGAAAAAAATATTTAAATTAATTTATTAAAATTAAATATTACTAGTTATTGAAAATAATATTTAAATAATGATATTAGTTTATAAATATTAATATGTATTTTATTAATTTATATTAATAGGTAACGGGTATATTAAATGACTAGTTTTTAAAAAATAAATATTTAAATTAATTTTATTAAAACCAAATATTACTCGTTCTTGAAAAATAATATTTAAATATAATATTAGTTTATAATGTATTAAAAAACAAATATTAATAAGTAACCGCTATATTAAACAACTAGTTTTTAAAATAAATAATCAAAGTCAAACTTTAAAGGAGGGGAGTCAAAAATTATAAAAACGAGTGAAGACCCTAATCGAGACAAGATCATTTGATAAATAAAATAACTAATGGAAATAAAATAAATTAAATTAAAAATAATTAATGGAAAAATAAATAAAATAAAACAAAAATATACACAAGTCAAAATATATATATATATCCAAAGAAAAATAATCAATAAATAAAACCTGGTCAACAATAAAATATGGGGTTCATGCCCATTAAACAAATAACAAAAATACTAAAATGAGTTCAGAACAAATAGGATGATAAAATACATAAAAAAACATGAATGATCAAGAAAATAAACTCTAATGAAGAATAAATCAACAACAAATACTATAAAAAAGATGCCAATACCTTAAAAAAAAAACAACAAACAAACAAACAAACAAAACTAAGAAGACAAGACAGGGACCCAACTTATACTGATATTCCAACCATCGTCTCTATTCAAATTCTTGGGTCGTTTTTCAATTTTCAGGGCCTCCCTCAATTTACAATGATCAAAATGACTAACCTTAGCAACAACTTGGGCCTCTTCAATGCAGATGTGAAGCTTAGATTTATTTGCATGCTCCGCCAAAGCAGAGAAGTGAGTCTTGTCATGCTTGATGTCAGCAACATGCTCACGAATCGTTTGATTAATCAAGTAACCAATCTCAAAATATAGGGAGTCCCACAAGAGCATGTGATAACGTAAACACCCTTCATATTCTTGGGGTTCACTGGGTCTTTTACAGAGCTAAAGGAGCTCCATATGGTATTTAAAGGCCGAAAGGTTGAAGCCACCTTATGCTTCCTTAGGATCCTTGCAATCTTGTCAGTGATCCCTTGGATAAAAGGAAGATGAGCACCAAAAAATTGATCCTTAGTATCTTTCTTAGCACTAGGACCTTTTTTAGCTCTGAGGAAAGCCTTAGTACATTGGTGTCTACTATACCCATTATTAAAGAAAACACTTAAGAGATGTGCTTTCTCTTCCTTGAGATGGTTCTCATCAGAAACTCTTCAAGCTTTTGAGAAATGATTTTTCATTCTTTATTTTCCCCTTTCTTAGAGACTTCTCAAGTTACTTTGGTCAATTCGGCAAAGAAACGATTAATTTCCACGACCACTTAAAACGATTTGTCACTCATTATTTTCCATGCTTCTTCTAAGATTTCTCAACTCACTCCAGTGAATTAGGCATTGAAAAGATTAATTTCCATGACGACTTGAAACCATTCGTTACTCCAGTCAATTCGGCAAAGAAACAATTAATTTCCATGAACACTTAAAACGATTTGTCAGTATTTAATTTACCTATTTCTTCTAAGACTTCTCAACTACTCTGGTCCAGTTTCCACGACGACTTGAAATAATTTGTTTCCCCTACTTCCTAGAGACTTCTTAACTTACTAGTCATCCTCCAATGATGGGAGAGTTGGAGTATTTATATGGATGTTGCACACATTGCATCAATGCATCTCACAAGCAACGTAGTTACTTAGAGTTAGGGAAGATCGAGAAATGGATAAAGGTTTTGTGTCGATGATGCTTGTGTGTGTTGTGCTGATGGAAACTTTGGAAAATACCATCCTTGCCTTGGATGCTGCATCCATGAGTTACCATGCTCATCCCTTCAACTGCATGTTGGGTGGAAGAACCTCTTTTCAATCTAGTGAATCTGTTTTGAACAAAGTTGCAATGAAGCTAGAGGACTCTGAGTTGACATCGCCCATCGACGCCCTTCACGCCTTAAGGGATGTGCTGGCGCTTTTATCGTTCAGAGATGTGGTCATATCCGATCCATCTAGATCCCTTCTCAGCTGGACACCACAAAATTCATACAAAGTGTGCTCCCAGAATGGGATCCGCTGCAGAAATGACACAAACAGAGTGGTTGCCATAACACTTCCTGGCTTCGGATTGAAAGGTAGTCTCTCACCATCTCTAGGTACCCTTTCGTTATTACGCACTTTGAATGTCTCTCATAATAATTTCGTAGGAAGAATTCCACCAGAAGTGGGGCAACTTAAAGCATTGAACATAATTGACCTCAGCTCTGATAAGAAGTCTAGAGAATTCCATTGATTCAAATGTTGTGATCTATATCTTAACTCATTCAATGAAGGTTACATTTATACTTGAAAACAATAACTGAAAACAATTATAACTAGAAATACCTAAATTATAACTAAATCCCTAAACTAAATCTCTAACTATACATAAATCCCGAAGGATTACAACATTTTCCCCCTTAATCTGAAGGGACATCTGACATACCAAGTAAAGATCTAAATTTTTCGAACTTTTCACGTCCCAATGCTTTAGTAAAGATATCTGCAATTTGTTCTGATGTTGGACAATGTGTCAGATGAATTATTTTGGCCTCTGCATGATGTTGAATCAAATGGCACTTGGTGTTGATATGTTTGGTTCGATCATGAAACTTTGGATTCTTGGCCAATTGAATTGCAAAAGAGTTGTCAACAAATAAAAGATTTGAAGCTTTTTGTTTCTCCCGCAAATCTTCAAGTATTTTCCGAAGCCAAATGATTTCCTTAGTGGCTTGAGCTACTGCAACATATTTAGCTTCGGTGGTAGAATCAGCAGGAACAGATTGCTTACATGATCTCCAACTGATGGATGCTTATCCAAGATTCATAAAATAGCCAGAAGTAGAGACTCCATTCTCTTTATCTCCGTCAATATCAAAATCTGAATAACTAACAAGATGGAAGTCTAA
Source organism: Pinus taeda (assembly GCA_000404065.3). Classification (NCBI taxonomy): domain Eukaryota; kingdom Viridiplantae; phylum Streptophyta; class Pinopsida; order Pinales; family Pinaceae; genus Pinus; species Pinus taeda. The sequence goes on along the minus strand of APFE031192990.1, from coordinate 6,551 downwards.
AACTTTGGTATATTTGATGCCGTAAGTTTGGGTTCCATTTAAATATTTCAGTACTCTTTTTGCTGCTACCCAATGCCCCTCACAAGGATGATGCATAAATCTGGAAAGCATTCCTACAACAAATGTTATATCAAGACGAGTAATAGATAAATAAATCAAACTTCCAACAAGTTTCCTATACTTTGTTGGATCTTCAAATGATTTTCCTTCTTCTGAAGTAAGTTTCAAATTCTGCTCCATTGGTGTAGCAACAAGATACAATCCATCATACTATATCTGTTCAATAACTTACCAACATACTTCTTCTGAGAGATGAAAATATGTTGTGGTTTTTGATCAACTTCAATTCCAAGATAATAATGAAGTAAACCTAAATTTGTCATATCAAAAACCTTTTTCAATTCCTTCTTAATAGATGATATATATTCATCATTGTTTCCTGTGATCATCAAATCATCAACATGTACAACTAGATATACAACTGATCTTCCAACTTTCTTAACGAAAAGAGTTGCATCATCTAGGTCAAAATGTTTATAATTTAACTTTAGGAGATGTTCAGTTAGTTTCTCATACCATGCTCGTGGTGCTTGTTTCAAGCCATAGAAATAATTCATTAGTTTGTAAACCTTTTGTTCTTTCCCTTTAACGAAAAAACCTTCTGGCTGAAACATGTAAACATCTTCTTTCAAATCTCCATTTAAAAAAGCAGTTTTGACATCCATATGATGAATTTTTCATTCTTTTTGAGCCACAATAGCAAACAAAGATCTAATAGTGCCACATTTAGTTGCAGGAGAAAATGTCTCTGTATAGTCAATGCCCTCTTTCTATGCATATCCCTTCGCTACAAGTCTTGCCTTGTGTTTGTCTAGTGAACCATCAACTTTATACTTAGTTTTATAAATCCATTTGCAACCAATAGGTTGGATGCCAACAAGAGGATCCACCAACCTCCATGTGTCATTTTTTATGAGAGCATCATATTCCTTTTGCATTGCATCTTTCCATTGATCATAACTAATAGCTTCTTAAAAAAAAGTAGGTTCACAATCCACAGAAAATTTAAATTCACAATGAGAATAGTTATCCGAGGAACTTCCAGTCTTAAACTCGTCATATTTCTTCAGAAATGTTTGAATACGAGATGATCTTCACGAAGGTTTTGTAGGAAGTTGCTCATCTTCTTCATTTGTCTCAGTTCTTGCCATTTCTGTCCTTTTCAACTCTATTGCCATTTCTGTCCCGGTTATCTCTGTAGAAACGCTTGCATCAACCAATTTCTCATCAATAGCAGAATTATCATCATTGAGAGAAGGAAACTCCATTGACTGATCTAATATAGGTATCCCCCCTTCAAGATGTGGAAGTATATTATCTGATTCATAATAAAACTCTTGAGGCACAAACTTTTCTATTTGATTAAGTTGTCTATCAACAGTGAGGGAATCTTTATCAGATTCAAGAAAAATTACATCTCTTGACAAAATAAATTTCTTGTTCTCTTCATCATATAATCGATATGCCTTAGAAGTCATAGAATACCCTAAAAGAATACATTTTCTGCTCCATTCACTCAATTTATTCCTCTATTTTTTAGGAATCAAAGCATAATATTGAGAACCGAAAACTATGAAATGTTTAGCAGCAGGAAGACGATTATACCACATTTCATATGGATTTTTGTTATTAATGACAAAGGATGGGTACCAATTTCTAATATATGCAGCGCAGAGCATTGCTTCTCCCCAAACCATCAATTTTACATTCTTAAAAAACATCATTGACCTTACCATATTAAGCAATGTTCTTTTCATTCATTCTGCAACACTGTTTTGTTGTGGATTATATGGTATTGTGGTCTGATGTTTGATGCCATTCTCTTGCAAATATTTTTCAAAGTCATGTGAAGTATATTCTCCTCCATTATTAGTTCTTATAGTACTAATATTTAGTTGAGCTTCATTTGTAATCAAGAGATGAAATTTTTTAAACACATCAAAAACTTGTGATTTTTCCTTAAGCAGATAAACCCAACACAACCTTGAATAATCATCAATAAAAGTCAGTATGTATTTATTTCCATTCGCAGTTGGTACAAGCATAGGTCTACACAAATCAGAGTGTATGAGCCTTAATTTTCTTGTAGCTCGAGAAGTAGAATTTTGAATATATTGTTTGTGATGCTTGCCCAATATACAAGCATTACATGGGGTTAATTTTCTAGGAACTGTTGGAAGTCCTTTAATCCCCTGCTATCTCATAATTCTAATACTTTCATAATTAATATGACCAAAGCGTGCATGCCACAATAAAGAAGATGAAAAAGTATCATTTTGTTGAACCAAATAATTTGTGTTTAATGTAACAAAGGACACACCTTTCAATTTCAACAATTTATCTTCTTCTACACCAGTCATTACAGTTTTATTGTCAGATGCTCTTCAAATTTCTACTTTACTATCAAATATGTGGATGGAATGTCCCTGTTGTCTTATTTGTACAAGAGATAATAAATTTCTTTGGAACTAAGGAATGTAAAGATCATCATTCAAAGTATAATCAGAAAGTCCACGACTTTTAACTAAATAGAACCAATCCCCTATGGTTTGATTTGAGACTTATCAGCAAAATACACTACTCCATCAATATTATCACTGAATTGTTCAAACAAATCTCTTCTAAAGGTCATATGACAAGTGGCACCTATTGTTATAGACATATTTGGGCACTTCAACCCCAATCATATATGTGGATAAACCAAGGGCTCTTTAACCCCTGAAAGTGTTGTTTCATACCCTAAAGGAGCATGGTCAATTGATTACATCATTTCCTAGAAGTTCCACCTGAAAAACCACTCAGAACTAGCCAAAACTAGACCATACTTACTGCTTCACTATCAAGGTGCGATGCATACTGGCTCCTACACTAGCCAGGTTTGATGCATACTAAAGAGGCCTTCTGTAGGGTGCGATGAGCAAGAATGGACAAATGGCCGAGACAGTTTGCTAAGTGGATGCTCATGGAATCTTCTAGAAACTTCTCCAATGACACTTGCCTCTCTGAATTCACCCAGGGATGAGTAAGAGATCAATGAAATCTCCAAGTGGAACCAAGAACTATCAGTGGAATGACACTAATAAAAAACCCAGAGCTGACTCACACCCTTGCAAGAAATCTATAAATGGATCCCTCATCTGAGAGATCTGGAGGATGGAATTTTGTAATTTGTAAGGAAGTGCTATTGGTTTCTCTTTGAGAAGGAACATTGTATTGTTGTTTGATCTTGCTTTTCATGAGGTGAAGAGGGATTTGATGCTGGGAGGATGATGCTGGATTAGACAGTTGGGTTGTAATTGTCCCTTCTACTATTAATAAAGTTCTTTGAGTTTTCCTCCATATAATCGTGTATTTTTTAATCTTGTTATTTGTGAATGAAATTGTATGGTCAATATATTTATGATGCTGCATTGTTTATGATATTATAGATTGAGATGCTTTGATGGTGTTTTGTGACTCTACCTCTACAGGTATTCTCTAAAGTAGGACAAGTAGGAGAGGAGTTGCAAGCTCTATCAAGGGAGAGGGAAATCAAGCAAGGAGTCAAGTGGAAGATCCAAGTTGGTCCCCTTTTCTTCTCTCTTATCTATCACACATAAAGGAAATCACAAAGTTCTTTGATTGTTTGTTTCTAAGATAGCCACCCTTCTTAGTGGGACTAGCAGATCGAAAAGACACTAGTTTTCCTGGAAACAAAATTGCGACTCCACTGGGGAACGAATAGTTTGTTTGTTTGTTTGTTTGTGTTGTTTTATTTATAAACTACAGACAGAGCCTGAAGTTAGCCAGATAGCCTTCAAATTGCTCTTGCTATGCAATTGCAAAGTAGATGAATGTTGCTTCAGTCAATCTCCAGGTTAGTTTATGAACTGAATATCTGATTTACAAACATCCTAAATGCCCTTGTGGTAGCTCAATAACCTCCTAAGATCATACCCCCGTACTTTGTTTTCACTGTCCATCATAGCTCAACTTAAATAACTGAACTTAGCTGCAAATTTTGAGCAAAAACCCAACTCATTTTCACTCCTTGGCCCATCGCACTGTCTGTAACTGGAAACCAATATGCATCGCACCTCCCGTGTGTAGCAGGTGTGATGCATCCCTGTTTCTGAGAAGCATAGGTGCAATGACTGAGTAATACTATTTCTCTCTTTGAAATTTGGGTTTTTCCTCCTTGTTTTTAGCTCTATTCAGTTGTTTTGTTGCTTATGATTAGTATCTCATTGCTGAAGCCTCCTTTTTTTACATTATTTAGCCTTCATTGATTAGGATTAGTAAATGTTTTTATGTATTTGTTCATCATTTACAGTCCTTCTTCAAAACGTAGCTTAATCAAACCGCCGTTTTGATGCAAAAAAGTGTCGTAATTGTCATTTTGGGTAAAAAAGAAGAGTGTCATAAAGTCTTCCTCCTCTAGATAGTCGATTGTACTTTTGTCATTGTATTTGACTTGAATTGTTAATATTTGAAGTATCGAAAGCAATTTTATATTCGAAATCGAAAAGTGTCATTTTAGTCTTCCTTTCGTTTTGAAAAAGAAATTGTTGAAATGTCGCTTTGAAAAAAATAGTTCAGATCTGTACTTAGTTTTCCTCTTTTAGCATTCTCACATTAAGGAAACAAAAAACAAATACATGAATTTGCATTCGCATTTACACTGCATGAGAAAGATGATTTAGGAAAAGTGCATTTAGCGTGTGCTCTTTGCTCTTTGTTGAAAGAATCATAATCTTCTAAGTAGCTAGGATTTTCATTGCTAAAAAATAAATGATTGTTTATCATTTTAGATTGCATATTTAGGAATTTTACATCTACGTCACACGGTGAACCTTGAAAAACAAACTTCTAAACAAGATCAACTCTAAAATAAATCTCAATGAACTTAACAATGCTTTGGAACCTAACGCAACCCATCTAGAAGTCTAGGCTAGAGATGTGTTCCGGTGTCGTAAAACCTGGTAACTATCGTTTTCATCGAAGGTTGGGTGATTCCTCCTCTTTGATACGACAAGTGCTAGTATGGACTTGTTCTCCCTGTACAGTCGAGTATATATTGGGAGACCACAATAGGCTGATACCCTTTATCCATAGAAGTCGTGTTTGCCACCCTATCGATCGCAATGCACTGACACAGCATTCGGGAAGATTGACTACCGTACATAAGTCCTTGGTAATTTCTCTTTAATTTACCACCAAGGTGTTTATTGTATTTTTGCGATTGGTTTGGTAATCCTTCTGTCTAGATTTCCAGAGTAGTCACTTTCGTTCCTTTTTTATTCCTTAAAAGAAAAGGTCCATCTGAGCACTTGTCACTTTAGGCTCATTAAAAATCGAAGGCGACTAGAGTCATCTTTAGCTTTTTCTTGGCTCTTAAAAATTGAAAAAACAAAGTTGTGTCAAAGCGTCATTAAAATTTATTTAATTCGGAAAAACATCATTTTCCCCTTAATTTTGAGTTGACCAAGTAATCCGCAATCGTGGAAGAAAGTCAATAGAAACCCCGTCGTTTGCGGAGACTAGCAAGTCAACCGTCTTTGACTCTGGAAACAAAACCATTCCAAGCAAAACAGTCTTGTTTAACTGAGTCCAATTCTCCTGGTTTATTTGAAACTTGTGTTTCAACATCATCAGAGACTCCAGTTACTCCGATCATTTTTGGTACATCTGCCTTTACAGAAGAAGCTCTGCGATTACAAGAGGACATTAGAACTGATCCTAGTGTAATAGTAGACACTTCTATACCTGAAACAGCTCCATCTAGAGCTGATCCAGAAACTGAAGTCCACTTACCTGAACATCTGGAAGTTGAGTTCCAGAATTCAGAAGGTGTCACCCCTCTAGTATCTGTCACTGCAGAAGTTATACCTTCTTCAGCTCCAGAAATATTTTTACAGACCTGACGGTCTACCTCTTCCACCCGGATTGATTGCCATGGAGGAGATAGTGGAGGATATTCCATCCAGTACTCCATTGCATTTTGGAACTGGGATCCACTTATATCCTTCTATTCCTGAAGTTAGTTCTTTTAATCCTCCTTCATCGCAAGTTCCTGTCGAATCGCTAGGAAATCTTTTGGATAGACTAAATATGTCTGAGCAGCCATCAACATCTAGGACAGTGTCATCTGACACAGCAACAACAGAACTTCCTGCTACCACACCTATGATTTTTGCTGGTATACCATCTGCCCCAACTAGTTATCAATCACTAGATGGAGTCCAACCAGGTAGTGTTTCGACGACGTGGTCTGTTCCTATGTGTTCATCCGGAATCCTATCTGGCATTTCTTATGTTGAAACTTAGAAAATTGTTCCTGCATACCAGTTTCAATTTGGGCAACCCAGTATTCAAAGACCGATCTATCCTTTGAGCACTAGATTGCCGCCATATGGGGGGAAGTATGTTTTTTCAATGTTCCCTCCTAGAGAACAACCATATGAGAGTTCACAACAAAATTCAGGTCAAATTGGAATTACATCTAGTGGTTG
>APFE031192981.1:0-18488 GCA_000404065.3 Pinus taeda | reverse complement strand
AGGCAAGGAGACGAAAACAGGAGCCCCATGGTCACGAGCAGAACAAAACAAAATGGCACCTCCCGGAAACTCAAGGATTGATTCTTCTGTCCTCCAAACCCCACAAAGAGAGGACGTAAACAGGAAAAGGGACAGAGAGACTCCCCTTACTGCCTCACCAACTCAAGGGGAGAAGAGGCAAAGGCTAAACCTTTTTTCTGAAGAAGAAATGCCAATAGGGCAAACTTCGGGTACAGGCCTGCCCAGCATGGAGGCCTCAGCCAGTTCCTTCCAGCAAGAACAAGAAAGGGAAGCAGGAGGAGAAGTTAGCTCCTCAAGCCAACAATGGGAAGGTGAGAAAAGCATCAAGCAGCAATTTAAGGACATCAAAAAGAGAAATGAACCCTTAAGGCTGCAATTATATAGTCATTTATTAAAAATGGCTCCCACTAACCAGCAAAGACTCATGTCTACATATGATGCAAATGAGGGTAAAATGATAATGAGCCATTTCACACCAGCAGTGCAAACCACAGACAGTTGCCGATTATATCAGGACCAACCTTGAGGTCCTATCCAAGGACATCCACCCAATGGATCAGATTGAATTTCACAAACAAACGGGTGAGATGGTGTATGCCACCTTGGCAGACAAGAACTTGGTGAACTATAGGCTACAAAATAGCCTAAATAACACCACTGCACAACTTGAGCTGGAAAGGGCTTAATCTCAAGCAAAGGACAACAAGATCAAAGCTCTAGAGGAAATCATAATAGAGCTTGGACATGATCCTAAAGATGTCAAGGCAGTGCAAGAGATTCTGAAGCTGAGGGATGCTGATATGGCAGCACTAAGGAAAATGATAAAAATCCCAGCAACTCTTCATCCTCAAACAGAAGAGATTTCCCAGCTCAGACAAGACAAGGATGCAGCTGCTATGCTGGTTACATTATATAAAGAGCTCATCCACACACAAGAGAAGCTGCAGAAATCAGAGGCTACCCTTCAGGCAGCATTGCAGCAAAAGGAGGCAGGACAAACTTCACAACCTCCTCCAGAAACAATTAATCTGGAGGAAGCTCCTCAAACCACTACCCCTCCCAGTCGGCAGACACAACAGGCAGCACCGTCCACCTCAACACCAAAAACAGAGCAGGCTGAAAGCCTTGACATGCAGAAGATGAGAAATGAGATTCAAGCCTTGGAGGCTCAAATGTTAGATTTGAATCAGGCCAAAGACACTCTTGCTAAAATCAATGAGAAATATGACAAGTCCAAGTAGAATGTGGCTGAAAGAGAAAGAGAGGTAAAGGCTCTCAAAAAGAGAATAACTGAGCTAGAAAAGGAGCTCAAACTGGACAATGTGACATCTGAGCTCAAAAGGATCCTATGGGCCAATATTGGCCAGTCCATCACAGACCAGTGGGAGTACATTGAGGCCATTCATGAGCAAATGGCGCTCATTGGAAAATCACACAGAGAAATCCAAAGGGCAAGGGCATCTCTAGGCAACATGCCTGAGATTGCCACCAGAATGATAAATGTGCTTAACTACAGGACAAGCTCCCAGCTGATCAAAATGGGAATTGCTAACAGGACTGAGACCAGTTCAATGATCAAAAGGGTCCCGACACTAAGAAACCTGGTTCAGACCCTGGAAAGAAGAAGCCAGGATATGCAGGAAGATATCAATAAGTTCCAGGACAGGTTCATGGCATTACAAAACAGGGGTCTTCCTAGCCTGACGGAGCCATCAGGAAGACTACTCTCGCATGAAAAATATGCCAAGAGAGTCAACACTTTTGTTGCCAATCAGATTGCAGAGACAGCAAGCACATCAGCAGAAATAGGGCCAGCAATAGGACAGATCCTTTTCAACAGGGTGGAGAGCTTATTCTTCATTATGCATGAAATGACTCACTTGTTTGATGAGCCTCCCCATTTTTACAAGTATACAGAGGCAGATGAGACCATGGGGTCAATTTTGAGGCATCAATTTCCTACACAGGAAGCGTGGAATAATTTAATACAATTACTGTTAAACCAAAGCCAATAATTATATTTTTCCTTTTTATATGCAAATTTTCATACACAGGAAAACAAGGATACATCAGCGGGTATGCAGGGAAGTCTGAGCCAACTCAGCACAAACATTCGGCCACCACAGAATCACTGACAGTCACAGGTGACAGTGCCGAAAAGCTACAGGAGGACTGAGCTGCACAAACACATCATTCAACAACTATAACAAAGCGCTCAACCGACTCAGTGAGCTCCAAAGGTCAAAATATTCTGACAGGAGTAAAGAGCACCTATGTTGTATTAAAAGCTGTAATAACTTCTTATCTACTATTCCTGTACGAGTTAAAGAAGATATTTTATCTCTCAGATGACTCAATGCGTGAGATATTTTGTATGAAACACTTCTATATATTCCCCCTCGCATAAGTTAGCAGAGGTTGGACATTGGATGTCAGATATTGTTCATATCTATTCTATTTTTCCTTTACTGTAACTCTCAGAGAAGTAATACAAAAGATAATGGAATTTCGAAAGCTCTGTGTTGCTTGATGTTTTCTGGTGTTTAGCTGAAAGTTGCAGGATTCCTGCGTATCTCATGGCACAATAAGTTTCTCTTATAACTCTTTGTTATGTGTTTTGTTATCTTTCATATCTCTTTCATATTTCCTGTGTTTTACAGTTAATAGCAAGGAAAAAAAATAGTTCCAGGACTTAATCACAGATTACCTTGAACTCAATCTAAGCTATTTTGAATTTTTTTTCTTCGGTAATAGTAATGAAAGCGTAATTCTTAATTGCTACCCTTTCACACTATGTCTTGACAGTGATTATTGTTTAAGGAATTCAAGTTTGCTCCTGAGGAATACATCCCTTTCTCACACCACAGCTTAGTGAAAAATTCTTAATTGCTTTTCACTGGTTGTTTACACTCCATTATCACAATTTCATGTTTGTTTCATGAAATATCTAAATGGCCCTGTAACTCCAGCTGCTCAAAATCAAGATTTCAAGAAACCAGTAGCCACAGACTCCATTACCCAATGGACTAACTTTATCTGCAGATCTCCACTTTAAGCACAGAAAGACATCCTTCCAACCAAACACAAAACAAAAACCTATATTTCATAACTAGCCTAATATCTTCACAAAATAGAGACAAACCTTAAAGAGAGAGCCCTCTCTGATTACAATTAAGCTAGAAGCTGTAATCCAAAGATTGGTTAGTGGTTACCCCGACCGTATTCCCTTGGGAGTCATAGGGAATAACCTGGGTGCTAACTTAAATGGCGACTCCACTGGGGACCTCTTCAGGATTTAGAAAATACTGTATGTCTGCTAAAGTTACACTTGAAATCTGAAAATCAGTTAAGAAGCCTTCAAAGTTGTTTTTGTACCAACACTTACAGCCTCAAGGAAGAGTTGATTCAGTTAATCTTCATACTCGTTTCGAGATACATATATCCTTTTCAAAATCTTGTCCAGTCCTTGCAAGATACAAATTTTCCTAAAAAACTCAAAAGGACTAGCTCAGAAGTTGGCTCCCGAGAAGAATCTTCGGTACACTTGGGCAAATCCTGACCCAAACCCACCTACTGTCTTTGAAAATCCTAATAAAATCCCTAAATTTATCAAGAAGAAGCAAGGGCCAGATAAGCTTGTTGACTTAAGTCCAGAGACAGTTCACCCCAACCCCATCTCCACTCCAATCAAGGTTCTTTTTCGCTCCACCCCTAATTCCCCTAGTTCTCCATCCACATCTCAAAGCCCCCCCCTACATCCTCATCCCCCACACATACTCCCTTGACTAACACTCTAGGTTCTACTATACCTGTTACCCCTGTGGTACCCATTGTTCCTTTTGTCCCAGTTGTCCTTGTCAATCCCCCAAACCTTGTGAATATGGCTATGAGATATGCACCTCTGCAATTACCTATTAATCCTGTAGTTTTACCTTAGGATTACCAAGCCAAAATCTCATATTTTGACTCCACTGGCCCTTACTCTGCTATTCAGCATGCCAAGAGAATGCAAGATCATTTTGAAAACTATGAGATATATGATGAAAGTGTGAGGATGAGAATTTTTGTCCAAATCTTAACAGGTGATGTCCGAACTTGGTTTAGATCACTTCCTACAAATACCATCACAACCCCTGATGAGCTTTACCAAGCTTTTACCAGCAGATCAGAAAAAAAGAAGGATCCATTGCATATACTTGGTGAATATGACATGATTAAGAGAGGTCCTCAAGAGACAGTTCTGGAGTATTGTGCTAGGTTCAACAATGTATACAATGCAATACCCCAAAACTTAAGACCTCCTCCTGATTTGGCCTTATACAAATTCCCTGATGGATTTGAACCTGACATGGCTTATCAATTAAAAGAAAGAGCCCCTCAAACCCTTGAAGAAGCACAAAAGGTTGTTGTCACAGTCGAAGCTAACCTAATTGCTAAGAGGAACAGGGCAAGATTGGAAAAAAGAGTTGCCTTCAAAGAGGAACCTCAGCCTTTGACCAGAAATTGGATGAAATAATCTCTAGTATGAAGAGGTTGGGTGACAGGGTAGAATCTGTGGAGAGAAATTCATCATGGGAAGCACCACAAAACAACCCTAACAGAAATCCAAACTTTAGAAGAAACCAAAACCCTAATGTGGGCAAGGCTAACTCTGATCGAGAGATAAGACCCCCGTTTCAGGAAAACTATGTTGAAACATCCACTTAAGATGAGCAAGTGGATGACACCCATATCCACCTAATGGGCCTTGATGATGAGCACCAAGACTTCCTAAGTCAAGAAGATCATGAAAAGGATGACATTAAACAATTCCAAACCAACTCAGGTGATTCATTTGACTTCAGACAAGGCTATGACACAACTGTTTATGAAGTCCATAAACAATACAAACTAAGAAGTAGAACTGTAAACATAACACAGCCTGAAAAAACAAAGGACAGACTGCAGCCTAAGGGTTCCATAGTAACAGAACCAATGAACACAAATGATTCACCTACAAAGGAAGTGACCATTGAAGAAATTACTGAACAAACTCCCTCAACGCAGAAGCCACTAGCTGCATCATCTTTACAGCCCAATCCAAGAAAAGTTCCACAAGAGATGAATGAAAAATAGAAACCCCTAGATCAAGTTGAGGATAAAAAAGAAACCATACTTGACAAAGAAAAGATGGTCACCCACAACGCTAGGGTTCAGATTGAAAAACCCTTTGATTTGGAAGCTGAAGTTGGCAAACTGAAAACAGCCATTCCTCTTGCAGAACTAGCCAAACATGACATCTACAAACAACAGATTAAGAAGTCCCTCCAACTCACTCGAGACAAAGACAATGTCAATGTATTAGATGACACCCCAGAATTGCTGTTTGGTCCAGAGGTTGATGGAAAAACAGTATGCACATGGATATTACCTTTTTATGTTAGCTTGCATATCCATGATAAGATACTACACAATGCAATGTTTGACTCAGGTGCCTCTCATAACCTGATGCCAAAATCAGTCATGGAAAGGCTGCATCTAGATATTACTAGGCCATATAAGGACCTATTCTCATTTGATTCCATCCAAGTTAAATGTCTAGGCTTGATAAAGGATTTGTGTGTATCCCTGGTCCAATACCCAAATAAAACAATCTTGATGGATGTTGTTGTTGTTGATATTCCTCCCAAGTATGGAATGTTATTGTCAAGATCATGGGGGGCTAAACTTCAAGGGTCCCTTCAATTAGACATGTCATATGCCACAATTACAGTCTTTGGTCAACCCAAGAGACTATATAGAGAGTCACTGATGAAATACATGGTCAGCACTGAAGAAAAGCCTCAAAACGTCCCCATATATGCTGTCCATTCTGACATAGACTCATATATCCGTTTTAATGACAATACAAGTCACACAAATAATGAACAAATCCATACAATCAAAACAGATCAGCATATCAATGAAGGAACTCCTGACATAGAAACATGGGTTGAGTCAAAAGATGGAAGTGTTCAAGAGGACAAATCAAACGATGATGAAACCAAGACACTCAAACAAGATCAGGACTTTAATAAACAAACTGCTCCTCTAGAAACAAAGTTGATCCCATCAAATGAGAAGGCTGTCCTAAAAGTCAAACTAGATGAAGAACCTAAACTTCAACTCACAAGTCCAAACGACAGAGATATTATTCAGCCTCCCCTAGAACAAGAGATCTTATGGTTCCTAGAATTTGATGGGTCAGTCAATAAGTTGGGGGCAGGAGCTGGAGTTTGGATACATAACAAACAAAACAACCATGCAAAGGGCTGAGCCTATAGACTGAACTTCAGGTGCACTAACAACATGGCTGAGTATGAATCTCTCTTACTAGGCCTCAAGTTAGTAAAATCCCAACAAGCCATAAAAGTTTCAATACTGGGAGACTCAGACCTAGTTTCCAACAAGTGAAAGGCAATTTTGTCACTAATGACAAAAGACTGAGATCCTATAGGTCTGCTACTACTGAGCTACTAAAGTCCTTCACTGAATTCCAGATTGCCAAAATTCCTAGGGCTCAGAATCTTCATGCTCATAGTTTGGCCACATTTTCAAGTACCTATAAGCTGCCTTTTGAGCCCAATCACTGTTTCATAGCCGAGATAAAACAAAGACCATCTGTCCCAAATAATGTCAAGGACTGGCAGGGATTTGATGATGACACACAAATAAACAATTTCTTGACTTTACAGGAAGAGTTTTCAGGTCTAAACATTGACATTGAGACAGCAAGTCAATCACAAAGACTTGAGATAGCAAGTCAATCACAAATACTTGAGACAACAAGTCAATCACAAATACTTGAGACAGAAAGTCAATCACAAATACAGGGTAAACAGAATAGCCAAGCAATATCGCCCAAAACAACTAATCAAATACTACATCCTACAATCTTCAACAAACACAACATACAAGAAATCCAACAAAGTAAATGTGAAGAGATAGTTGATTATGAAACTGAAGTGTTACAATTAAAAGACAATTTTCTTCCAACAGGCTTAGCTCCTTTAGAACACATTTTTGACTCCAATGATGTTCCTAACAAACCAAAATTGCAGCCCCTCAACACTGCCATAGAAGAATATAACATTGGGACTTATAGACAACCTAAAGTCATAAAACTGTCTGCTGCATTACCTCCTGACCAAAAACCTAAATACATTGACCTTTTTAAAGAGCTTCAGGATGTTTTTGCATGGAGTTATGAGGATCTAAAATCCTATGACACTTCTGTAATACAACACACTATCCCACTCAAGCCAGATCAAAAGCCCTTTAAACAAAAATTGAGGAGAATCGATCCTATGCTCCTCCCAGCAATGGAACAAGAGGTACAAAAAATGTTTAAGGTAGGAATTATAGCACCAATCAGATTCTCTGATTGGATTTCAAACTTAGTCCCCACAAGAAAGAAGACTGGTGAAATAAGGCTCTGTGTTGATCTAAGGAACTTGAATCAAGTATCCTGTAAAGATAATTACCCCTTACCCAAGATGGATCACATCTTGCAGAGAGTAGTGGGGGCCTCAAGGATTTCCTTACTTGATGGGTTCTCAGGTTTCAACCAGATCTTAGTTCATCCTGATGATCAAGACAAAACAACATTTACAACCCCATGGGGAACCTTTAAATATGTTAAAATGCCTTTTGGGTTGAAGAATGCAGGGGCTACATTCCAAAGAGCAATGGACATTGCTTTTTCCAAAGAGATTCATGAATTTCTTGTCATTTATTTAGATGATCTTACACCTTTCTCCAAATCTGACCAAGAACATTTGAAACATCTAAGGCAGATATTCATAACTTGTAGGAAATATGGAATTTCCTTAAATCCTAAGAAATCCTTGTTTGGTTTGTAGGAAGGCAAACTGTTGGGTCATATCATTTCCAAAGATGGCATCAGAATTGACCCAGACAGAATCCAGGTCATCTTACAAATGCCTCATCCAAGAAATATAAAGGAATTACAAGCCTTTCTCGGGAAAATCAACTTTTTAAGGAGATTTATCCCAAACCTGGCTGAACTAAGCAGATCACTCAATAACATGCTTAAAAAAGATTCAAAAGTAAAGTGGACGGTAGAAGAAAATCAAGCTTTTGAAGGTATCAAGTTTTCCCTCACTCAAACCCCAGCCTTAACCAACCCTCAATTTGATAGGGAATTCATCATATTTTCCTTTGCTTCCCAACACACAATTGCTGTTGTTTTACTACAGAAAGATGACAAAGGAAATGAGAAACCCATTGCTTTCTTTAGTAATGCTCTTAGAGATGCACCCCTCAAGTACCAGATCATGGAAAAGCAAGCATATGCTTTGGTCAAAGCTATTAAGGACTTTAGGATCTACATCCTATACTCCCATGTGATGCCTATGTACCAAGCCCATGTCAAGACATACTTACTCAGAGACTTTCGGGGTAGAAGAGGAAATGGCTTGCAAACTTTCTAGAATTTGATATTGCAATAAACCTACAAACTGATAAAGGGCAGGGTTTGGCCAAATTAATGTCTGAAACAAATTTCCAAGCCTTGGACATCAATCAACTGGATAGTGAACCGTAGCTGGCGACTCCAAAGATCAATGTAGCCTTTGAACAATCCCCCTAGTATTCTGATATCTGTTATGTGTTACAAAACCTGTGTGCTCCCCCAGGGTTGTCCAGAACTAAGTGTAGGTTCCTAAAAATGAAAGCTTTAAAATTATGTGCTATAGAGGGAAATCTACTTTGGAAAAACCATGAGGGTATCCTATTAAATTGCTTAATTGAAAATGAGGCTAACAAGATCATGGAGGAATTTCGTGCAGGTGATTGTGGTGGACATTTGTATTGGAAGTCCACTGTGGATGAAATACTGAGAGCTAGATACTATTGGCCTACTGTTTTCTCTGATGTCAAAAAATCTACCACTTCATGTCATAAATGTCAAGTGTTTGAAGGAAAGAGACAGTTACTGCCACTACCTTTAAGGCCTATTGCAACAGAGAGACCATTTCAACAATGGGGTTTGGATTTCATTCGAGAAATTAATCCCTCATCTTTAGGCCAACATAGATGGATTCTAGCGGCTACAGAATTCTTCACAAAATGGATTGAGCCAATCCCATGCAGACAAGCAAATGACTCCACTATCATTCAGTTTCTTGAGACCAATATCCTTGCTAGATTTCGATTCCCTGATAAGATAATAACAGACAGTGCTGCTGCTTTCAGAGCTAAGAAGATGGTCAGCTTCTGCCAAAAATTCCACATTACTTTGGGCCATTCCACTGCATACTACCCCCAAGGAAATGGCCTTGCAGAATCATCAAATAAAATCCTGGTAAACATGATAAAGAAGGTGTTGGAAGAGAACAAAAAGAATTGGCATAAGAAACTTGTCAATGCCTTATGGGCAGATAGACTAACAACCAAAAGATCAATTGGGGTCAGCCCATATGAGCTAGTCTATGGATTAGAGGCCAAGTTCCCCTCATCACTAGGGATTCCTGTTATGAAGCTACTCCAAGAAAGTCAAGCTGAGCCCAATGATATGCAAAGGAGAGTGAATCAGATCATATGCTTGCAGCAAACCAGGGACCAAGTTTATAACAGAGTCCAAGTGTTACAAGAAAAGCTGAAGAAGGCCTTTGACAGAAGAACCAAGGCTGAGAATTTTAACATGGGTGACAAAGTTCTCAAGTGGGATTCAAGAGAGAAAATAAAGGAAAGCATGGAAAGTTTGATTCCCTGTGGAGGGGACCATTTATCATCCAAGTAGTACAAGGAAATAACACCTAATTTCTTAAGAATATTGATGAAACTGATTTGGATGAAGGTCCTGTCAATGGCAAGATGCTGAAGCACTATTTTGACTACCTTCCATGAATATAGTATGGCTGTCCTTGTACATAATTTACTGTTTATAGTGTTTTCTCTAAGCATGTGAATAACTTAATTTCAAGGATCTTGCAGAAGCAGGAAAAGGCTGTACTTCAGCAAGTGTTATAAATATGATCGTCTACAATTTTGAGGTTCCAAGGATGAAAAGCTCCAAGTTTTGAAGCAATAGCCAAAGGTCCAAGGCATGCTGACCTGTTGTTCTTGGTCTTTCAAGAAGAAAAACCATCCCCATGTGGAGCCACTGTTGGATACCTATACCAATAGGTTTCATATTTCATGATGGGCAAATTCAAATGCCAAATATGCTCTGCTTTGCTGATATAAAGATCCCATATTTCCAAGGAAAGGCAAGGTGTGTACATGCGTTCATGTTTATTAAATTTTGATGGATGGTCCAACAGTCTAATCTGGATCATGCCATGTTTCAATTTTTTGTTGTAGAATAGAGAAAGAAGTCTGTCCAAACTGTTTAATCTTGGAAGATCAATAGTTAGGCAGAGAAGCTAAGGTTCCCAACTTCTTAATCTGGGGCCTTGGAAGAAATAAGGGTAGTACTAGATAGGTAATCAAAAGAAAAAGCCAATGGAAAGGAAAAGGCACATAAGGGTCTGCAAGTCCAAGTGCATCCTCCAAGAAGAAACAAAAAATGCTAGGCAAGTAGATGGGTAGGTAGATGGGGTTGCAGAAGTAGTGTTCTTTGCAAACTGAATCATGCTGGTTAATACAAGGGAAGCAACACAATGCAGCATGTCCAACTTCCCTTTTTTCCTTGTTTTTCACTCATTACTAACATCCCTTCACGAGTTGTGTTTATGAAAGAAATTCAAGGTTTTATGTTGGTTCTTGATTCCTTCAAGAGCCACATTTCTCGTGCAAAATTCTTTTCATTTTGATCTACTCCCTAAACTAAGTTGTTTTCAAGAAAACTTAGTAATATCACTCCTCATTCACCTTCTCCCTCCATATTAACCTTTAACCACTACAACAAAACAGGCAATTTGCGCCAGGTTTAGCACCAGATTTTAGTGCATTTGTTTCTCAATTGGGATGAGAAACTTGGTGCTAAATCTGGCTCTATTGTACAATTTTTAAAGCGTCCTTTTTTGCACCAAATTTTCCATCTTTTTTACGCCAAATTTTCCATCATTTTTTGCATCATATTTTGCACCAAAATTTTCATTTGGTTTCACAACAGGTTTTGCTTCTAATTTTGTGCCATTTTTTGCATCTATTTTTTCATCATTTTTTGCTTCCTCTTTTGTGGCATTCTTTGCTTCTAGTTTTGTGTCATAATTTGCATCAATTTTTACACCATCTTTGGCATCTGATTTAGTGCCTTTTTTACATCCAGTTTGTGCCAATTTTTGCATCTGGTCTTATGCCAATTTTTGCTTCTAATTTTATACTTATTTTTACATCTATTTTGTGTTAGTTTTTCTCCATTTTTTTACACCATTTTTTCCATCCAATTTTGCACCATATGTTGAATCTGATTTAGTGTCAAATTTTTCATGCATTTTTGCAACATTTTTTGCATCCACTTTGCGTTTTATTTATCTCCATCTTTTGCACCATATTTTGCATTTAATTTTGCATCATTTGTTTCATCCAATTTAGCATCATTTTTAACACCATTTCTTGCATCCAATTTTGCATTCTTTTAAGCATCTAAATTTGCATCCTATGTCGAACCATATGTTGCATCCACCTTTGCATCCCATTTCGTGTCTATTGTTACGTTCAATTTTGAGCTTTCGTCTACTTTTGCATTTGTTTTTGCACCAAGTTTTGAATGATTTGTTGCACCTCATTTTTACATCCAATGTGGCATCTCAATTTGCCTCCAAATTTGAGCCATTTTTATGCCCATTTTTGCACCATTTTTTCTTTTTTGGTGTCCAATTTTGCACCATTTTTTATGTCCAAATTTGCATCCTTTTTGGTATCTAATTTTTCATCCTTTTTGGCTTCCAAATTTACATTCTTTTTTCTGACACATTTTGTGTCCACATTTACATCTCATTTTGCACCTAGATTTTGGTTTGAATTTTCATCTAGTTATGCATCATTTTTGACATACTTGGTTTCACCCTTCTTTAGTACCATTTTACATCTTGTTTTGTGTCTTTTCTTACATCCTTTTTTCATCCTAGTTTTACACCATTCTTTGAATCCTCATTTTGGTGTCCATTTTTGCATCTTTGTTTGTGCCCAATTCGGTATCGTTTCATATGCCCTATTTTGTTCCCTTCTTTGTGCTTAGTGTTGGACCATTTTTTGATTTTGCTTTAAAACCCTTTTTGTGTCATTGTTTGCATCTTGTTTTGATGGTTAGTTTAACATCCAATTTTACTTCCAATTTTGCATCCATGGTTAAATCCACTTTTGGCTTCTTGTTTAGAGTTTTACTTTTATTTCCATTTATAACCCCCTCTATGGGTTCATTTTACTAAGTTCATTTACATAGTGAAATATATTAAGGTTTCTAAATATCATTTTGTTGTAGGATTTAATGCACAGTTAGATGAAAATAAAACCCTCTCAGTTTATCCAAGAAACCTAGGACAAACCAATTAAGAGAAAGGTTGTTCTAAGTATTAGGATTCTTAGTATATCAATATGTAAGAGTATAGATTAAGAAAAAGAGAATGAATTCTTGTGAGTCCTCACATGCAGGTCTTCTTGGAGTTTTTAGTATAGCTAGGAAGCACTCCTAGCTAGCTCCAAAGCTTGGTCCTACACATAAGAGTGAGAATAAAGCAACTTTCATAGCATAATATCTTGATAATCTAAACTATCAGAAACATATAAATATTATTGAATGAATCAATACAAACCAAAATTCCATACATCCATTAGTTAAATAGAAGAAGTAAAGAATGAATAGAAACATATGGAAGGAAGAACAACTGATCTATATGAATAAAGGAGTTGGAGGAAAGTTACAACAATCAGATGTAGTTGCAACAACACCTCCTCCAACTCATAGCTCCAAAACTCTCCCTCTCAAGGGAGATCTCAGCAGCGTGACAATACAACAATTCCCATCATTTTTTCAATGGCCAAGCCTCAAATAAATAGGAAAGTGAAGGCTATGAAGATTTCCCAAATTCCTCATTAGTTCAATTTGGGAAAAATCTTTTGGGTGAATAATGTTTCCTCATATAAAAATGGCCTTTTCCATTTTTTAGATGATTTTGTGCTTAGGAAAAAGCTTCTCGATGCTTTAGGGATCTTTCCTACTTTTGTATGCTTTTATTTTTTAGGAAAAAGCTAAAGATGAGGATAAAGAGATCACATTCCACCATATGAGTTCCTGAAAGTGAACAAGAGTGTCAAATTGAAAGTCTAGTTTTCTTATTTTTAGTTTTTGTTTATTATATATTTAGTTTTAGTATTTTTTTATTTTCTAAAAAAATATACTTAGTTTTTTGTATTTTTCTATAAGAAAAAATATATTTTGTTTTTATAAAAATGGATTTTAAACATTCCATTCATGCTAAATTTATGATTTTATGGTAGGAGTTTAAATTATATATATAAAAGTAACTCAATGCCATGTGTTGTGTCATTGACATGGGTGTTATACATCTCTTCCGTGCTAAGTTATAGAATGTGCTTGGGTTTTTTTAATGTAATAAAACTAATTATGTTCTCCATGATATCTTGAAATGTTCATCTTGAACCAGGCTAATAAAACAATAAAGTTAAAATAGGTTTGCCTTTGTCCTTTGTAGATATTTTTCCCCATTAATCGTGATCTTAATAGATTAATTCTCTTATGGTGGCCTTGAGTGGTCACTTCCATTAGTTGCATGCTTTTAGTTTTTTGTTAGTGACATTTTTTAGGCTTGATAATATGTTATTTAATTTATCAAAATGTGTTATTGTCCATATTATTGTTAATTATGTTGGTTTGAGCATGTTTTAGCAAACTGTTCCCAAAATGTTATAGATTGTATTTTATAATGCAATGATTCATTGCTTGATGAAATTGTTTTGGATATTTTTTTTAATGATTCATTGATTGATGAAATTGTTATGGATATTTTTTTTAGTATACTAAATTGTATGTGATAAAGTCAAAAGTCACCTCTTTTTTAGATTTTCATTGGTCAATTTCCCTTAAGGCCATCAAGTTCACCATTTGTTCCCAGGTTAAGGAAATATAGGAGTCATGAAGTGGAATTGTCCAAGCACTTAAACTTGAGACATGTTTTTTTTTTAGTCACATTATACTTCCTTTCTATGTAAATTCTTGATGAAAATAGTCTTATGGAACATGAGGGGTCTCAATAGTAAAGGAAAGAAAAGACTCCTAAAAGGAAAATGGTACGCAAAGCACCCATCAATAATGTTGATATAAGAAGCAAAAATATTAAGTGAGGTTCTACCTCATATAATTAGAAAATGGGGAAGGAATTTCCAAGTAGTAGTAATTAACGCTTCGAGATACTTGGGTGGAATGGTTATTATTTGAAATGATCAAGACATTAAGGTTACTGATATGTTTACCTCTTTTCGCATTATGACAATACAATTTTAGTTAATTGACATCGAGGACTACTACCATGTATCCAATGTCTTTGACTCCAATATCGCAAATGGAAAACCTCTATTTCTCAATTCTATTTCTAGCACAAGTAATTTATACTCCCCATCTCCATGGATTATTGGGAGTGACTTCAATATTATCAAGTGTCTCGAGGGAAATAATGGATGAATCGCAATGTTTAACAAGATATTTTGTAAGCTATACCATTAAAGCCATAAAGTAGTCTCCATTAAAGTTGTCAAGCAATGAGTCTCCAACCCACATATGTGGATCAATGAGATGTAATACATGTGTGTGTGGTGACTAACTTAATACACCACCCTAATAACTCCACAAACTTATGTATTTCACTCCGTCACATAAATTGGCAGTAGCGTGACATAAGTAAACCAAGAGTAGACATGAAAGCCTTAGGCAACAAACATTCCCTAGATCCTCAATGAAGTGCTTAAATGATGAAGTGAAAATGCAAGGAGAACAGAGGAATTCATGATTTAACCATCACAAACATGTGATCAAGTGTGACTAGGAGTGTATATATTCATATATTTTCCAAAGAGGGAGTGAATACATGAGTTACCATTCATTGGCCCTTATTTTTATTTCTTTTTCATTTTATTAAATATAGGACTTAGGGAATAAGGTTTTCATAAGTTTGACACAACTCATAGATATAATATTTACATGAATTTTCACTTCAACCTTAGAGTTTAGACTTAGTTAAATCAATATAGTGTATCTTTAATGATTTGGGCTTTCACTTTTTGATTTTATTTCATCACAAATAACAAAAGGGGAAATATTTTGCTACAAATCTATGAATTCTTAATCATAAAGGCATCATGTGATGAAAACAAATTAGTGATGTTATTCTCCATGAAAATGATGGGTATTCTTGAGAAAATCTTATGCTTGTGGATGTCTTCTCCCTAGTTGAGAGGGAATGAGGGTAGACACCATATTATCCATGTGTCATGTACTATGGCCAGGACTAACAATCATAAGCCTAGTAAAGACACTAGTAGGGAGAATGGTGGATTGGATAAACATCTGGGACCAATATTCTTTGAGAATTTGGACTTTGACTAGGACTAATCACCATAAGTCAAGTACATTAATCCAAGATAAGAATAGTCATGAGGAATGAAATTTCGTGGTGTCAAATATTATGATAATGGATTAGGAAATGATCATGTGAGGGCATACCTGGTGAACGTCCTGGTGGAGTAAGGGCCTAGAGAGGCAATGGTGTCCAAATTTATGCATCCCAACATTGTGCTCTGATCTAATGGAGAGATAAACTTGTTAGTCAAGGCCTTACTATTTTGACAATGTTGGCTATGATTATGTAAATCATCATTGATGCTTATCAATCTAGATCCCTTCTTATATGAATATTTCAACTTGAGAGTACTTTTTTGTCTCATTATGAGTACCTCCCTAGTTTAGAGGGAGGATCATCATCTTCATTATCGCCAGCATCACCACCATCAATGTCATCATATTTTCATCATTTCATTATCGTCATAATCACCATTCATGTCTTCATCATCATCATCATGATTATGGATATTGTCATAAATTGTTCATAATTATAGGCATCATAAGAAATATCATCAACCTAAAAAATGTTACGAGTGCTCGAAAAGGGTTGCTAGGACACATGATATATGCAAGAAAAATAACAACTTTATTTTTAGAGATGATCAATGATCATCATCATTACTACCATTATCATCGCCATTATAATTTTCATCATCCCCATCATCCTAACAAATATAATTTTTATCATAATTTTTTTCATCTTCATCATGAACATCATAATCATCATTCATGCCATTATTGTTCTTGATGATGACCAAGATGAAAATAATGATAATGATGATCAGATGATGATGACTTGGAATATGACACCAAAGATAATTATGATGATTTTAACCATGAAAACATTTAAAAATTGTGAAGAATGACCAAGGTCATTAGCATCATCATCATCATTTTCATTGTAACTCTCATCGTCTTTATCATTATTGTCATTATCATAACAATCGCAATTCATGTCATCATCATCATAGTTATAATTATTGGCATTGTCATTAGTTGTTCATAATTTTCAATGTCATAATAAATATCATCAATGCAAAAAATAGGATGTGCGTCGGAAAATGGATGCAAAAGTGAACAAAAAAATGGGGGTAAAAATAGACGTAAATTTGGATGAAGAGTGGACACAACATAAGTAGATGTAGAACAAGACAGAAAAATTGACACAAAAGTGGATGAAAAATTAGATGCAATAGTTGATGCAAAGTTGAACACAAAATAGGATTCAAACATGGATGAAAAGTGGAAGAAAACATGGGCACAATAGTAGGCATAAAACTTAGCTTGAATTGTGGTAAAACAAATGTGGATACTACAATGAATGTAAAAAAATAAAAATAAAAGACACAAACTTGAATGCAAAAAGGAGGAAACCTTGGATGAAAAAGGGATGTAAACATGGGCTAAACATGGGTGCAATAGTGAACACAAAATTAGTTACAAAATTGGATGAATCAAAAGTGGATGTAAAAGTAGATTCGAAATGGGATGCAAAAAACATAAACAATATTTGATGCAAACTTGGACTCAAAAAAGGATACAAATGTGGATGCAATACCGAGAGAAAATGTGGGTTGCAACAATAGGCATGAGATATGACACAAATCATAGCACAAAAAAAATGGATGAGAAAGTGGATGTAATAATAGACAAAAAAAAAGATGCAAACTTAGATGCAAGACAATATGCTATAAGGGATGTAAAAGTGGATGCAAACATGGGTGCAACATGAGAAACAAAATTGGATGCAAAATATGGATGCAATGGAAGTACATGCAAAATAAGATACAAAATGAGATGCAAAACCCAACACAAAAGTGGATGCAATGTTTTATGCAAAAGAAGATGCGAAGATGGATGCAAAATTGGAAGAAAATGTGGGTACAATAGTAAATACAAAACATGGCACAAATTGTGTCACAAAAACAGTGGATGTAATGATAGATACAAAAAAAATAAGAAAATCAAGATGAAAAATAAGATGCAAAAATGGATGTAAAAGTGGGCATAAACATGGGTGCAACAATGGATGTAAAATATAATGCAAAAATTGATGCAACAAAATTCTATGCAAAAGTAGATGCAATACAAGACACAATACCTGATGCAAATCTTGACACGAAAGTGGATATAAAAGGTATTAAAAATAGATGTAAAAGTCGATGAAAACCTAGATGTATACGAGGATGCAATCATGGATTCAAATTTAGAAACAAAAAAGGGTGCAAAGGGAGGTGTCAAACTAGGTGCAAATTATGGCACAAGAAAAATGGATGCAATAGTGGACACAATAACAGATGAAAAAGAGGATGTAAATATGGATGCAAAACAAGATGTAAAAGTCAATGCAACAAAAGTAGATGCAAAATTAGATGCAAAAGCTAGACAGAAACCTCGATGCAAAACTTGGAACGAAGGGGATGCAAAAAATGACTTAAAAAATGATGTAAAAGAGGATGCAAGAGATGATGCAAAAGCTGATGCAAGTGTAGGCGCAAAAAGTGGATGCAATAGAGGATAAAAAGATGGTGAAACAAAATTAGGTGCCAAACTTGATGCAAAACATGGTGCAAAGGATGGCACAAAACTTGGCATAAAACGTGGCGTAAAACTTGGTATAAAATCTGGTGAAAGACCTATTACAATACTTGGTGCTAAACTTGATGCAAGACTTGGTGCAAAACTCGGTGAAAACTTTGCATCAAGTTTTGCACCATATTTGATAAATGGACACAAATAGCACCAAAAATGGTCTCTAGATGCAAAAAAGGAAGTAAAAAGGGATGCTAATCACATGGTTTTCTTGTAGTGAACTTCTATTATCTAAATGTCACCCTTTCCCTACTATTATAACACCATGGTGTATAAACCCCAAACATTCTATAAATATCCCCTCCTTGGCATT
>APFE031192980.1:37645-62320 GCA_000404065.3 Pinus taeda | reverse complement strand
TCAAACTTGGGATTTGTCACATACCCATAAGCTTATATCTATACACATAATTTTTTTTTTTTTTTTTACATATATATATATATTTCAATAGTAGCTACGTAGATATGCATATGCACTTTATTAACTTAGGTATGTATCTGCACTTTATTAAATATATGTAACCTTAGTTAGCTGCCACCATCGAGTACCCAGCCTAACCTAAGGGCGATATAATTATGGTGGCAGGTAGTTTTATTAACCTATGTAATATTCCATGCACCGATGGTCTAATGTTAACATTGCTACGATGGCATACCTTACCCTTCGAGCAATTCAAAGTTGTTTTGACTTTGTTAGCTGGCACCTCCAGCGTTGGACATATGGCAGCAACGTTAAGTTCTACTGTCCGGATCACGTGACAGTGGTATGGTCACTGAACCTGGACTTTCCCGCGCCTTCCTCCTTGGTAGCATCGCCTCCATCAATGGTGTACATTTGCTGTCTGAGATCAAGGGCCAACACCGTGCCACGCCTCCTCCACCGGCAGGTAAGGTATATACACGTTTTCCTCCGGTTTATTCGTGATTCTTCCTCTACTTAGCGATCTCCAGCTCTCTCTGCTCTCCACCACAAGGGTGTACTCTGCCATTCCGCTCCGAGGCCACCGCAACTTCGGGTTCTTACTTCATTACAGAAGGGTTTCTCCACATGGATTCTCAGTCCTAACCTAGCCAGGTAAATGCACACCAGCTTAATGATTTATTTCGATTTGGTGTTTACAGGTTTATGAAATTTGTTTAACGTTTTCTCTTTTGCTTGCCAGGTGTGAACGGCATCTCCCACTTCTGTGGATCTGGAAGAGCCCCTCCAAATGAGGACCGCCAAGCTACACAGGTATTTATCTGGTCATCAGGGTTTTGTTTTTTGGTTGATGCATCCTTATCTCTCTCGGATTGCCAGAGGGTTTACTCTGGTTTTTAGGATGAGACCCCAACCTGATAACATCTGGTTGGCCGCAGGTTATATCAAAACCCTGGTCTCGATCCGGTTACATGGTCTTGAGATATTGTCGGCACCATTTCGCTTGTAATGATTTGGGTTTCTACCCTGACTTCCGTAGCTGTAGGTTTTGCCTGGTCTTATTTAAACTAATGTATAATTTTGTGAACATACTGGTGGCTACGGCCGTGAATTTAAATATTGGGAAATCTGGTTTACCAAACTGTGAACTTGTTTTATTCACGGCCTATGGGTTTTTCATACATATGTATATATTTACCACAGTTATTACGCCATTGTTTTTTTTATGATACTGGTTGAAATGTTGCCCTTTTGTAACACATAGGATTTGATGGTTAACCGAATGCGTATGTCTATTCTTGTTTAAAATCTTGATTAAAATCTTGTTTGCTCGGGCCACACCCGCATGTATTTTGGCAATGCATCCTTCAAGGGTTTGTACATATGTTCGCTGTTGGCTCATGCATACTGTTGGCAGAGCGATCGCACTTGCATCTAACCCCTGTAGATGTATGGGCGACATGCTAATGATTCTTTAACTTGGAACCATTCTTTTGGGTACAAAACAGGGTTTGTCAAATGTTTCTATTGGCTGCGTTATGGGATATGCCATGGTTCTTATTATTCTGTCTTTGTTTTTCTACAGATACCATTCAACAGTCTTTAAATGTTACCGACTTCATGCTCTGTCTTTTGAGCTCTATAGTACTCTGTACATATATTTTCTTTCATGCAGAAATACATATACTTCTTGTTTATACAGATAACTGTAATCATTTTGTAATTTGGTTTATAGTTTTGCTATCTAAGCTTGTACAGCTGACCATAGTCACACTGTGTTTCACTTACATCTAAGTAATTTATAATTGTCAGATACTCTCTCTCGTACTATCTTTCGTTCTGTACAGCTATTGCTTATATCCTGCCTACTAACTGTAGCTACAATCTAACTAACAGTAACAGATACATTTACAATTTACACAGATAATCATGGAGACATAAGGGTCCGTTACTTACCTGGTCTTCACTGACACGGTGAGTCTGGAATCAGTCTCCTATCTAAATCTCTGTGTAAAGCTTGATATCCTCCCAACCGTGAGACCAGTCTCTCAAGACCTGAGTCTCCCCCCAAGCTTCTGCTTAGCGGATCACTATCCTCAGTAAGCCAGCACTGTGTGCTTGACTATCTGGTCCTTACCAGACTTAGTCCCAACAAGGTTCTTTCTTTCCTGTTTCCTTCTCTGTCCGTCTCTACAGCACAGAGAGAAACTATTCACCCCTTTTCTTTTTCCTTGGAAATATTTCCAGTTAAGGAAGGTGGTTATTTTCAGTTCCATTAACTGTTTTCCCTTTTGGGAAGCTCAATGCTCTTTTGAGTAATTCTTTAAACATTACTTTAATGCATAATTCCAAACAACAGATTACTCTTTAAAAGAAAATAAATTCTCAATGTCATTCAGTTTTTACTGCAGTAAACTTTTAAATAATTACATTTACCGGGTCATCACAGGATTCCAATAAATTGCTGCTGGATTTTGACCTGAAAAATCCGCCGGAAATGCTTTCAAAAAGTCTCATTATAGACAACTGCATATATTTATATTTAACTTTTATATATGGTTGGATATGAAATATTTTTTTTTCATTAATAATGTTAATATCTATTTTATAGATATTAATCTATCAATATTAGTATAATTTATAATTTAGATAAGGTAAAGACAAGGTAAAGACATTTTTTTAGAGTAAGAACACTTATGAATTTGTTTTTGAAAGTTTTGAATCTGGAATTAAAAAAAAAAAAAAATACACATATTTGTACTATAATTTCATATTATATATACATAAATATGTAAGATTTTTGATAAATGTATCATTGATAATTCAAAAACAATGTTGTATGAAGTACTCTTTGTAATTTGGCAATTAATAATATCTATAAAAATCAGTAAATAAATATAATTATGGATCAATACAAACATAGTAAACTAATTTTTTTATTAATATTTCTAAATCAATAAGTGAATTAATAATATACAATTAATTATTTTATAATTTATTGGATATTTTTTTCTAATAATAACATAAATAGTTTTTCTTACCCAAAAACATTAAAAGAATTTTAATATTTTTTTCTCTATATTTTCTATAATACATATGAAATTAATATTATGTGTTAAATATTTTTGAAAAATATAAATTTCTTACCCACATTATTTTTTAACCTCAAAATACTTTCTATGAACTTATATTAAATCATATTACAACATAAAAACAGAATCACCAAAAAAATATTTATAACAATTTATTTATAATTCATAATACTCACATTATTCTATTAAACTAACAATTTTAAAATATAATATTTGATTTTAACTCTATCATATCAATGATTAAATAGAATTAAAACATTACTATCAATCACTTTTCTATTTTTTTCCTGTATTCAGACCCAGCCAAAAGCGACGACCAATAATATTTGTCGTTCATTAACATAAATGTTTAAAAAAATTCATTCGATGACTGCGAGGTTCTGGAATTGTAAACCACAGAAAGGGAAATTTGGATAACTGTCAAGTTAACGTCGTAAATAAAATTTAAAAGTAGATATGTGGGAAAAGGTGGGCATGGTTTCGAAACTGGCGCCTACCTTTTACAAAAACCGTCTTCTCTACAGTACGAAAAACAATCACCAAATGAAAAACCGGCGAAATGGATTGCATATCTGACACCCGCCGCTAGAATTAATTATATGTTGGTGGTTTGGGCATATACACTGTTGCCTTCCCTACCTCCTGGCTTTGTGGATAACCTACACACTTACATAAATACACAGCTAAGTCTCGAGTGCAATACCAGTCTGCAACTTCGCAATCGTTATTGGTGTTCGTTTTGTCTGCTCTACAAGTCCAAAAAATTTTAAAGCAAGAAAGAAAGATGAGTTCTATTTCAAAGAGGGCTTCTTGTATGGCGATCGTGGCAGCCATTGAGGGTTTCAGAATCTTCAGAGATCAGCGGGCCTTCAATTTCAAGAATCTACTAATAACGCCCAAGTTATTCTCTATTTCTCCTCATACGTGTGGTATTGCTTCTGCCACTGCTGTCGGCGCTGCTGCCGTTGCCCAGAAATCTGCTACTGTTTCTTCTGCCTCTGAAACGGATCTGAATCCCCATCTTCAAGAAGCAGCAGCAAAATCAAGGAAAGCAGAATTAAAAGATGATTCATTGAGATGTATGATGTATCTGAGCTGTTGGGCTCCAAGCTGAAATTGAAATACGATTCAATTCGGTCTCAAGAGAGAGGAATCGGGAGGCATCGATCACCTGCTGGTGCTGCAGCAGCATGGCCGTCTAACCGCCGGCATATAAATTGTAAATTATGGATGTATTTTGTAAATTAATGAATCAATTGCAATTATTATATGGGTTCAACGGGGACAGAAATTTTGGTGATAAGGGTTATGGCCTCTTTTTATCTCAATATCTCGTCTGCAAGTGTGATTTCGTTTTATTTCAGTGTTAAACTGCATTGGCAATTGACAGAGTTCTGTAACCATCATAGTATCCCAAAACCTGCTAATCGTTCTCTTCCTTTGAACTTCAACAGTGTAGCAATCCCCGTGCTGGTAAGCAAGACTGTCTTTTGATCCTACCACTAATATTGTTTTCTAGGTTTCGATTTCTACCCAAGTGAATCAACTTTTCTTGAACCACACTGCAAGCAAATTGCAAGAATAATTGCAACTACAGAAATTCGAGCCATGTGCACTAACGAAAATTCGAGAAATTAAACGCAGGGAAAAGGCCACTTTACTAACTCGAATCGAAAGACCGTCGAAATTCAAATGTACTGCTTATTAAACACACGTAAAACGTTCCACTTACAGGAATTCAAACTAAGTATGACATTTAATAATTTTGGAAAATAAATATAGGTGTTCGATAAAGGTATGTAATTTTATAGGGTCAATTTGCTTAGCTTTTTTTTTGTAGATAGGAAAACCTATCATAATTTAGTTGTGAAATTAGTTGTTAGGATAGCTATCTTGCAGGTTGATTTATTATTGTTATTCAAGGAAAACTAGGTCACCTAGAATAACTCACTGGTGGTCTATAAAAAACAAGCTTTCACTCTTGTGGGATACCTCTAAGTCCTGGTTCGGTTACGTCCAAACCAAACAATTTTAGGGCATTCTTGACCTCACTTCAACCAACTTAGTTATTGCATTGAGAGTAACCATTTCCATTTATACCTGGGAAAAAAAGAAAAAAACAATTTGCATTTATAAATATAGTTTAGTTGGATGCATTTAAAGTAATAAAAAAATATGGATACATTTAAGGTCGCCTCAACTAACTTGGTTATTATTACATTGAGAGTAACCATTTCCATTTATCCTTGGCAAAAAAATTGCATTTATAAATATACTTTAGTTGGATGTATTTAAAATAATAAAGGCTATAGATACATTTAAATAAATAAATTATTTACAATGTAATCAAAATAATTAAAAATATTTACAATGTAATTTAGATTTTAAATAAATAGAATAAATTTATAATTATTTACAATGTATTCAGATTTATAATAATAGAATAATTTATAATTATAGTATTAAAAATAAATTGAAAAATAAATTGAAAAATAAAATGAATTAATATAAATATTATATTTTATATTATTTAAATATATTCATAATTATAGATTATTTCATAACTATTTTTTAGGGTCATGTAGGGGTGGTCCACTGCAAGGGTTTGTGTAACTTGGGTTTGAAGAAATCTAATTTCCAAGTTGTTTAAAGGTATCCATTTTTTTTGGGAGATTTTTCACTTAAAATATTCCAAACTGATACTGATGGGGAGCAATGAATGATTCGGGGGAGAGGGTGAAATCCCCTCCTATAAAAATGTAGTGACATACAGGAACCCAACAATAGAACTCGGGGACCTTTGGAAACCCGAGAGGCAATGGTAATAAGTGGGATAACCCTCTTGGGGCTTAGTGGATATCTCAACTCAAAGGTCAATGTCTGCCTAAAGCAGTGGTCAACCCCATATTTGTGATCCCGCCAAACGAGCTGAAAGGACACTGCAGACATATAAAGGACCATGCTCTCATATGCAAGTTTATAGGAGGTTGGCTTACACAGAGGGATTTAGTGAATTGGAAACCAAAGGAAGAAATAGAGGTGAAGTTGGGAGCTAAGGGGTTTTTCACGATAATTTTCTCAAACCTAGAGGACAAAACTAGATATTTTATGGAGGCCCCTATTTCCTTAATAATGTGGCCCTGTACATGAGGCATTGTGAGTAATATTTCAACCTTGAAAAAGAAGAATACTTGGTAGCCCCAGTCTAGGTATGCTTGTATTCCCTTCCAGCTGACTCTAGGACCCTGAAATTTTAGAAGGCATTGGGAATGCCATAGCGAATTTTGTGAAGATTACAAATACCACTTGAGGGTCCAACCACTGGATTACAAGCATGTACCATTTAGGTGCCGAAGGTGTCATGAACATGGACACCTATTCAAAGGTTTCCCTCTTAGCAAAAGTGAGATGCAAGAGGAAGGAACGCGGGGAACTTCAAATGGCTTCCATAAGGTAGTGAACAAAAGGAGGAATCTTAAGATGCATTAACCACCTAGAGAACAATATAAAAACACCAAGGAAAATGGCTTTGCTGTGTTGGAGGATGTTGAGGAGGATTTAGTCTTATCAAACAATCTTATGATTGCGGAGACAACGATGGAGCCTCCGCAAGTTAAATCTACCCCAAATCGAAAAACCCCTAAGTACTCAATGAAGGTGGTGGGAAAGCAAGGGAAACCTAGGACAATAGAAGTGATTTTATCGATGGAATACAATGTTGAAACCCTAAGCTCGAAGGAATAGTTCATAGAAAATTTAATTCAAGGATGGGTGCATATGAATCCAAATATTGTCCCAGATGATCAAAAGAACCTATACTATCAATTGTATATTTAATGGAGGATCACGAGGAGGGTAAAGTAGTGGGGTAGCTGGTATTATGACACTAAGTGATAGGGAAAATACCAGAATACTAAAGAAGGTAGATTAAAAGGTAAAAAATACATGAGGGAAATAATTCAAACATGGGAGAACACCTAATAAACTCAGGTCAAGTGGTAGTAATACAAGAGATGTTTTCCTCCTCTCAACACTTTACGTAATGAAAATAGTTACATGGAACATATGTGGGGTTGATAGCAAGGGAAAATAGACGTATCTTAGGGAGAGAATTAATAAGGAGAAATCAACTATAGTCATTTAACAAGAAACCAAGGTGTTTAGGGATAAGACATAGTAAATAAGGAAAGATGTTGGAAGGGATGTGGGGCTATGGTATTGGATGCAATGGGAAGCATGGGAGGTTTAGCGAGTCTAAGGAACTCGTTGGAAGAATCATTCCAAGACTAGCTGGTGTGCCCTATAATTTTGTCTAGAATATTTCGATATTTAGGATCCAAGGAAATGGTCAGTGTTTATGTTGTCTATGGTCCTCATCTCCCTATACAGAAAGGTTCATTTTTGGCTAAACTGCATGTTATCAGAAGGTTCCTCCAGGATGAGCTATGGATAGTAGGTGGTGACTTCAACCAGATAAGGACATTAAGAGAGATAAAAGGGGGGCTAAGGAGGCCAGATCCAAAAGCCAAGACTTTTGAGGAGGCAATCCAAGACTTGAGGTTGGTGGACATTGAAACAAACAATGGCACATTCACTTGGAATAATTGTAGGGGGTAAGCACCAAGTGGCCAACATATTGGATCTTTTCTTGGTATCTAAAGCACTTCTTGGAAAATATATTTTTATGGAAGCGACCATCCTCCCATGTTTGGGCTTAGATCATTAGCCAATGACATTGGAGGTTGATTTAAAAGAAGTCCTCAAAAATTGTCCTTTCAGGTTCGAAATTTTTTGGCTACAAGACCTTGCTTTCGTAGACAAGGCAAAAGAATGATGGAATGAGATCAAGGTCAAGGGAAAGAATAGAATGCACACATTCCAATTGAAGCTAAAAGAACTCAAATCTAGAATTACAGACTAGAATAAGAAGGAATTTGGACATATAATGGATGATAAAAATGTCTTGGAGGCCCAAATGTAGGAGGTACAACAGAAAATGATCTAGGAGGGGTGTACAAAAGAATTTGTTATGGAAGAAGGACATAATCTAAGTAGGCTTGAACATAGAAGAAAGCGGGAGGAGACTTTATGGCAATAGAAATATAGAGTGTAGTGGATTAGGGAATGTTAGAAGAACATGAAATTATTTCATAAGTCCATGACCAAACATCAACATCACAATAGGATATTCTCTCTTACAGTAAAAGATGTCCAAAGATTACTTCAACATGAGGAGATTGAATAAGAATTCATCAATATATCATCAATATATGTTTATTGGAACTAGAACATTCAAGGAAACACGCCATAAACAAAATCACTACCTGCATACCAAGGTTAGTCAATCAAGAGAAAAATGAAGCATTAATGAGGGAGATATCTTATGAAGAAGTTGAGGAGGTGGTAATGGCCATACCCAAGAATAAGGTTCCAGGGCTAGATGGATTTACTACTGATTTATTTAAATCTTGTTGGCAATTTGTTGGAAAGGAAGTACTTGCCTTACTGGAAGAATCTTGACACCTACAAAAGGTATGGCCAAGACCGAATGCTACATTTATAGCTTTGGTTCCAAAGTTAGGTAAGTATGAGGATCCAAGTGGGTTGAAATCCATAACCTTATGTAATGTGATATACAAGATCATTTCTTTTGTTATTGTAAATCGTCTAAAGCCTTTGCTTAATGTTTTAATTTCCCTAAAGCGATGGGCTTTGTGGAAGGTCACCAGATTATAGATGGGACAGTAATGACTCATGAGATAGTCCACTCTCTGAAACAATTGAAGAAATTAGGTATGTTAATGAAACTAGACCTATATAAATCATATGATAGGCTCAATCGGGACTATTTGGTTCAAGTACTGGAAGCTTTCATAGGTTCTCTTGGCACTAGATATCATGGATCAAATCACACATTTCAATGCCTTTCTAATGCATATTTCTCACTAGGTCACCCACTAGGACATTCAATCCCTTGAGAGGCTTAAGACAAGGTGACCCCCTGTCACCATTTCTTTTCATTTTTATAGCTAAGGGGCTAGTAACATACTTAAAAGAGGCTTGCACTAGGGGCACTGTCAAAGGCCTTTTCCTTTATGGTAATGGCCTACCTGTAACTCATCAATAGTTTGTTAATAATATTTTGTTATTTTTTCCAACCCACCCTCTAGGAATACAGAGCTATGCATACCATGCTTTCATAGTTTATGGTGATGTTTGGAATCGTGATCAACAACAAGAAAACAAGCATATTCTTTTTCAACTGTAGTTCTCCTATCCAACACCATCTAGCAAGAGTTTTGGAATATCATATTGCTAGCCTCCCAACCAAATATCTCGGAGTCCCTTTGGTGTCCAATTCTATGAGAGCATCTTGCTAGCAAGAGATACTTCAAAAGATAATCACCAAATTAAATAATTTGGCCTTTTGGGCACTGAATTTGGTGGGAAAGTTTGTCCTGCTCAAAGTGGTCCTTCAAGCCTTCCCAATTTGTCAAATGTTGGTCTTATCAAACCCCAGAATTATTTCTAAAGAAATTATATCAAGATTCAAATATTTCTTATGGGGAGGGTTAAATAAAGGCAACAAATGTCATTGGTTGCATGGGAAAAATCATGCACACCAAATTTGGTAGTGGGATTTGGCTTATGAGATATGGAGATCTTAAATAAATCCCTAGGTGTGAAACTGTGGTGGATATAGATCCAGGGAGGAGAGGAACTATGGAAGAAGATCTAGAACAAGAAATATAATACTACCATCTCACAAGTGGAGAAACTCAGGGAGACAACCATCATTCAAGGATCCTTGATTAGGAACATGGCTTAAGCAAACATAGGTCTGGTTCAAGAACATGTTTTCTAGGAGATTAGGAGAGGGGAAACATAACCCTCTTTTGGGAAGATGCTTGAAAAAAATCCCCAAGTAAGGTGGCAGACTACTGGAAGGATGGCCAAAACTCCTCCTCCTGGAGAGAATAGAAAATAAAGGAGGATGGGTTAGAGCACCAAGTGAGGCATCCTAAGGACAACCTGAGCGAAGAACTACATGAAAGAAAAATTTAGATTTCCCAGGATGGTGACAAGTTACGATGGGGCTATTAGAAAAAGGGCATATTTTCCTTGAAGGAAGCTTATTCTCTGATGGCAAGGCATAACAACTTGTCGAGAGGAGGGTAGAAAATATGGACCAACAACCTTTGGCCTAAAGTAGGCCACCTCCTTTGGTTGATAGGGAGAGGAAAATTGTTGACATGGGATCATATTAGTAAAAAAGGATACCAGGGCATGTCTTATTACTATCTATGTGGAAACCAGGAGGAGGGTATGGAGCACCTATTAAATCCATGCTCACATGCGAAAGCAGTTTGGTCTCTCATCTTATCAAATTTTTAGTGTAACAATCGCAATCTAGTTGATCTTGTGGCCACGTTTGAATAATGGAGACGTAACCTATTTAAGAGGGCACCATAGAGGGGGAGAGCTAACAATAAAAGGATGAAGAGGAGCAACTTGAATTGGAGCTATGTTTTGCAATGACCACAACTTCCATGTCAATCAGGGAAGAGGGTTGTTAAGTTCCATATACTTTGATATATTTTCATAAAATAATTTTGTAAATAAAATTTATTTAAAATTTAAAATAATTTGGAAAATTTTAATTTCAAATATTTTCTTTTGATTAGAAAAATTAAATATAAATACTTTTAATTCAAAAATATTTAATGTAAAATTTGCTAAAATATTTGTGGAGTATTATTGTTAAAATTACTTTTATTTATATTTTAATTCAGATATAATGCCATTCCCCTTTGAAAACAACTTCCCTCCTCTCCCCTTGTCATCACTCACCTCTTTTGGATTATATGTTAGACGATTGGAGGATGTTCACCCATTGGATCGTCCCAGTAAAAGTAGTTGGAAAGAAAGGTATATTGATAAGCTAGGCTTCCGCTGCCTCTTCATGTTCACCATCAAAGAGGGGAGGCTTTATTTTTCTAAATTCACCTTGAAGTTCCATTTTCTATCTTTTATGTGTCTTGTGTCCTAATACATTATCTGATTCTTCTTCATGATTTTTTTCGCCACCTTCTGTTTCTACATTCTTAGTTCGAAACCTTGTTCCCCCTTCATATTTCTGTGTTCAGTGCTAGGGACTAGTGGCCGATGATTCTGTTTATCGAATAGACTCTTCATAATCTTTTCCGGCTCCTGCATCAATCTTTTGTTATCTTCCCATAGCAGGGCCATCTCGTCCTTCAATTCTTGTACAATTTCTAGGATAGTTGTGTTGGTGTTTTGCAGCTCATCGCCCAACTACACCCATACCTCAGGATTGTCTTCTTGAAATGATGTCAGTCTTGCTCCCATCACTGACCTATGTGGTGAATTCCCATTTCTCCTCATGTTGACTGCTCCCTGCTTCCTACATGCACATCACCAAGGTTCTTATTTTCTTTATTCCATAGGTCTCAGTTTGGCAACCTGGGCGCTCTGATATCATATGTCACACATCCACATGTAAAACAATCTTATAATATAAAAAAAGACAAAATATTTTACCATATACTAAGCTGAGTATATATACCATGGTAGAAACTATGGTTGTGACAGCTATACAACATTAGACAGTTGACATTCCTATATTATTATTACAAAATTATTACGTCAAAAAATAATACGGCATGAAACCTTGCATCTATTAAATTTTGGGTACTCTATCCTTGGATAACCTTGCTACACAAGCCAATAGGCCCACTTTACAATTCTCAAGATTCATATCGTGTTATGTATTAATTAAAACATGACATTTTTCTGGACTTACATGTTAATGTTGGTCTTTATTGAATCCCAACCACTGAACCTATATTGTTTCTTATCACTCAGTCCTCTACATGCAAATTAATTGCTCCGGCTGCTTATCGGCCTAGGTGGTAGTCTGGAGGTTTCGTTGTTGTATAGCTCCATCGTTGTCCTCGGGATCGATTCCACATCTACGGACCATGACTGTGGCTTGGATCGGGCGGCGACGGTGAACCTTGGGGTTCTATGCCTGGGATGTATTGGCTTTGTTCACTCATTGTGCTTCTCCAGGGAGAGAACACCACTTGCTCTGCCAAAGGATCCTTGCCCTGCACAAGTTATTCTAGAGGTTTTGTTTGTTGTTGGGGTTGGTTTGTTTTCCATATTCATTCCCCGTCGACATGGCATGACTATGACTCATTTGGTTTCATCAATCTATGGAGAGGGTTTCTACCAACAGCTGCCATTAGGTAAGTTTTGATGGACATATCCCTTTTGTCGCATTTTAATTTATTGTAGTTTATAATACAGGTTTTTAATTCGGTTACCCCTCCAGTTTGGATGGAGGTTTTCGTAGGTATTGAAGACTTGGGCAATGGACTGAGGAAAACCCTCATTTGGTCCTCTACGTGTGGTAATGGTGGAACCCTCCCACCACCGGGTAATTAAATCTTTCAACTGATCTTCTACTGAGAGCTTTTTCGGGTGTCAGAGCCCCAAAGGAGAACTTGTTTTCAAACTATTAATTTATCAGAGCTTTGTCTTTACTGTCTGGTATTTATGTTTGGCCCTAAGGGTGATATAAGTTTTGTAGAGTTTAAAGAGCTATGAGGTTTGATGATTCGGCCCAACTTCACTATTTTCATGGGATTAAGGTGGCCTTGCGCCACTGTGATGTTTACTCTTGTATGGTCGGCTATGGATGTTGTAAAGCCCTTATCTTGTAGTAGCTTCGGTACTATGAATTTCTCGTAGTTGTTAGTTATTTTTACTGGGAGGAATAGCACTCTGTAACTCCATGTTTCTATATAAGACTGCATTTATCTCATGTATCTGTAGTTTATTAAATGAGTTTGGTATTTCACTAATTCTGTTTGCAAGGGTACAGTCTGGACTATGTAAAATTTCCAAGAAGTTGGTAGTTATTTTTATCTCGGCCCTAACTATTCTTAAAACTCTTTCAACCGTGTAATCCCTTAAGAAATCTCGATGATTTCGAGACTCTAAACTTATTTCCTATTCTGTACATATTATAATGTTAAATAGTTATAATCTTCGTTTGTTTGCTTACGCTGGTTCAGGGTTTTTGCTTCCTTACAATTTTGATTGGCATACAGGTCTTGTGTAATTACACATATACGAAGTGGAACTTCTGAATATATTTCTGCTTCTGAGTATACATATATATATATATATATATATATATATATATATATATATATATAATATATATATATATATATATATATATATATATATATATATATATTTCTCGATACTGTGAGTATTTCCAGTTTTTTCCATAATATTGTTCACAGGGTATAAATGTTATGTATTTGTCAATTTTTTCAGTTTTCCAATGCAATTTTCACTATACTGATTACATTGATAAGTACTGTTAGTTTTCAGTTCTTTTTCCATTGTAATTTTAACTATGCTATCTATTGAGTATATATGATAAGCACTGTTAGTTTTTCCAATTTTTCTTTCGATTGTGATCTTATGTTATTTGTTAGAGCCTAGATTTACCTCAGGCTAAAAAGGTAAGCTTCTAGGTCCACATCAAACCACGCTCAGCCTCGTAGCTAGCCCTACGAGGACAGGAGAGGGCTCTCTCCAGGTCAATCTCGGCAAAAGATAATCAGATGGGGCTTGAGATGACCAATTCAACAACTAATATTAGGCTAGGTATGAAGTGCAAGGATTGATTTGAGTATTTTGGGGGATTTTTGTTGTAAAAAGGGAAAGGCAAATTTGGGTCCGGGGATGAGGCACAATTTTTGCAGAGGTCTAATTGGGGCAAGGAAGGCAATCGTTTTGATGCTTTAAATTGAATGAATGGATGGATCAGACTGGTGAGGAGCCAAGGAGGGAAAGAGAGTCTCAAGATTCCTCCTCAAACAGATGAAAACATTGAAAATTAAACAAAATTTCAAGGTAGAGCACAACAGTCCAGTGAATTCTACCTTAATCACTCATTTGTTTAATTTTAGAATCAAAATGAAGGGAAAATGATACACATAACCATAAATGAACTTAAAAGTACATAGAGAAAAACACCATCAAAACACAAAGCCACATGGATCCCAACAAGTGTTGCAAAACCCTGGTCTTTCCTTTGCAAAAAATGCAGAGATAAAATGTACAATGGAGTGCCAAGCAATCCCAAGTGTCCAACCCTGACAATGACTCAGAAAATACATGATATAGACTAGCCCAACCCATTCACTTTCCTCTAGGGATTGAGCTCATCATTCTAGGGGCTGTTTCAACCAATTCTAAACAAAGCACTAAATCTAGGCAATCAAACAACTTGCCTCTATATGATAGGAAACTGATTCATTCATTAAATTTTCACTTTTTAGTGAATGAATCCTCTAGAACACGTAAATATGTGCCAAAATTACATCATAGTCATCAAGTTACATTAAGATAGATCAATAATTACATCAAAAAGCAAAACTAGTCAAAACTGGGCGAATTTATGAGTTGTACAGTGAAAAATAGGCAAAAATCCTCTATGCACCGATACCAGAATCTCTATGCATAGCACAAATTTGGGGCTGATTTTGAGGCACTTCCCGAAGTCCAAATTGAGCCCAAGATAGCTTGTTGGAAATCCCTGCCTGTCTACTTTCCAACCCAAGTGAAATGCCTGGATTTGGATGTTATTTTCCCCTCCAAAACTTCATTCTCCCAAGACTGCTTCCTGTGGGTGCAAAAGGTAGCAGAAAGGACATTTTTAGGGTGTTTTTGACCCTTTAGACAACCCAGAACTTGATGAAATCCTTAAGTAATCCATGAGCATGCATAATTTTCATAAAAAATCCATAAATGCAAAGTTTTCCTCCAAAAGATCTCCCAATTATAAGCGCGCGCCAAGTGGCACTACGCGTTGGGTGGAAAAACCTGTTTTAGACCAAAATTTTCAAAATTGGCAAAATTTTCTCCAAATTTCTTGAAATTTGGGCTGGACCTTCTCTATCAAGTGTCATGCTGGGCTAAAGAGGCTTCGGCCAATATATGAAGATGGTCATGCTCCTTTTGCCTCTTTTGTCTCTTTGTTGCCTTTTTCAGTTTTGCCTTTAGATTTCTTATTCGTACCTTGGAACTCATATTTCGCGCCCTGTAATGGAAAACCATGTGTCTCAACAATGCTTTATCCCTATCGGCCTTGTCCAGTAGTCTCTCCAAGTGGATGTTGATTCTCTCGAGCCAAGACTCCCGATCCTCATTAATCTCTTGCTCCACTGAAGTGAACTCAATCCTCCTTGTCACGCCCTGAGGAATCGAGCGCTCTGCACGACGGGTGGGCGACCCGCACGATGGGCCAAACATACCTTCATCTGACAAAAGACGACCCGGGCAAGGCATCGGGCAGACTACACATAACAAAGGGGCTCCGCGCTTATCGGGCGGGCGACCCGAGGGCGACCCGCGCCCGAGGGGCGAACGCCCTGAACGAAGACTAGCACAAAGAACATAGTGGGCGCTGCAGACGGGCAGGAATAAACACAGAGTTCGGGTGGTCAGCATGACAAAGTCCGGAAGGGAGCTACGGATGAGAGGTCGGAACGGACGAAGGCGGACAGACATAACTTGACCGCCCACCCGACGGCCTAACTGCGGACAAACGGTCTTGAACGAAGGCGGATGAGCAGGCATACCGCCCACACTTACAAACGAACAACCGGTTGAAGAATCGGGTGGCAACGACGGGACGGGCGTGAGGCGCCCGCCCACCCGAACGAGAAACAGTTCAGCGTGCAGAGGTACACGGGCGACATCGCCCGGGGATACAACACGGACGTGGAATGAAACGAATCTAAGCGGGCGGTGGGCTGCACGAAAGGTGCGCCCACCCGCACCGAATGAACATCGTGCAAGAGTTGTGTGGCGTTGGCAAGTGCCCCGAACGAACTTGGGTGTGGCAGCGAACGGGCGTGAGGCAGCGGACATACGATGGACGAGTGGCAACGTGGTCCGACGGATGACACACACAGGTTACGCATGCGGATAAGAGCACAAGCCGAAAGGGTTATACCCTTTGGCGTGGGCAGCCTTGTGTTACAAGGGCCGACCTGCCAAACGGGAAACGTAACGATTCATAAAGCTACAACACGTCGGCTTATTTGAGAAATGGGCGAAGTGTTATATTTTTGGGGGTCGGCTTTACCACCGACACCCCTACCAAAATGACGGAGGCAAGCCTATAAGTAAGGTGAGGCTGAGGTTCATTCAAACCAAGCGACCGGTGACTCAAGTCTCTCAAGACAAAAGGCGCAGTTCTAGTTGTGCGCACTTAGCACAAATGTGAGGATGCAGACCTGTTTTGGTAAGACGGTGAAGTGGGGTCGAACTACTAAGAAGTGCGAACTGCAA
The DNA here is from genome assembly GCA_000404065.3 of Pinus taeda. Classification (NCBI taxonomy): domain Eukaryota; kingdom Viridiplantae; phylum Streptophyta; class Pinopsida; order Pinales; family Pinaceae; genus Pinus; species Pinus taeda. The sequence continues at coordinate 45,764 of APFE031192980.1, read as the reverse complement.
GGGTGTGAACGGTAAATGCACAGACAGTGTGGATACAAGCAGCGAACATATGCCGGTCTTGGCACATAAGGCACAGCGTTAGTGCGCACTTAGCCATAGGGATCGTTGTGTATTATGAGGCTGTTCTAAGTCGATTGTAAACGAATTTACCGTGCAGGCCGAGAGCGCACGAAATTGTAAGATTTATCAAGTAAATAAAAGAATTGAGGGTGCACTTGGCTGGGAGTTGCCCCTCCCGTATAATTATGTGTTAAGGTCTTTTGGGTATTGAATTACATGTTAATTATATCGATCAAGTTAATAACGCGGTTATGAAGTTAATAATTGAACATAAATTATAATTGTGGAATTATATGTTTATGGTTCGGTTGTGAAAATTCTGGTTATGTGTTACAGTTTAGTTTATAAAGTTTTATGGTTACACTAATTCAGCGAGGCAGAATTAAGTGTTGTGAAGCAAAGGCGTAGTCCATATGTACTTCTATTAAACAAATAGAGTACACAGTGGTGCCGCACCCGCCCAATTAGAAAAAAAAAAAGATTGGGGGCGTGACAGTTGGTATCAGAGCTCGGTTGGAGCTGGCATATCTTGCAGACAAAAGCTGATACGCAACTTGACAGTTGGTATCAGGGCTCAGGGTGAGCTGGTTGAAACAGATTGTTCGTAGAAAGACTTGGACATCCGAGTGAAAATTGAAGGTGAATCTGCACAGACACATGGAAAGAGTTGACATCAACAGGATGGTGAACAACAGCGACCACAGTGCAGTCAAAACACCCCGCTGCGAAGTATTGGAGAACATGAGTAGATGGGACTCTAGCTGGGTTACGATGCAGACCGAAATTGTGAAGATTCGGGAGAGCTGTTCGGAACTTAGGAAGGAGCTGAAAGAACTCAAAGATCAATACGAAAGTACTACAAACGGTGAGCTCGACAAGGTTGACAAAGAAATCCACCTGAATAGACTAGATCTTCAAGAAATCTTCGATAGGAGAGCTCGGTTAAGCGAAGAGAAGTCTAAAGTGGAAACAGGGATCAAGCAAGTCGAGGAAGAAGTAAGAAGAAGACTCCTTGGCAAGAAGGTGATTATAATTGAACAAGGAGAGCTCGACTATATCAACAAGTTAGGAGCTCACTACCATGGACATCCTATGGACCTTCGGAAGGTTAGCTCCAAGGGCTTGGTCGATGAATCACTTGGCAATACATTTGAACAGAACACAGTAAGAAGGAGGCTTGGGACAAGGCAAGCTAATCAAGGACCGAGTTCCTCGAACAAAAAAGACGAAGCGAAGAACCTCAAAAGGAAAGAACCTTTGAAGTGCTGGCTCTGTGCAGGACCACACGTGGTTAAGAATTGCCCTTCTAGACCAAAATTGGCCGCTGCTGTACGAGAAGAGGAAATTGAAGCTGTGCATACAAGCTTAAGGGCACAGCATCAATCCGACCCATGGGTGGACGAGAGTCAGGGAGGGAACTTCCTGACCTTCCGGTCTCCTTAGACGATATAGAGGATGGGCTCATTGTTGGCTGCTCAAGGCAGTGAGCCCTCAGGTTGATTGGGCAGATATGTTGGTCCCAGCGTGCAGCGGAAAAATGGGGTTCCATGGACCTAGGCAGGGGGATCATAAAGTAAGCATGAATTATAATCGAGATGTGAGACACTTGGTTATATACGGATGACCCAATAGAGGCAGGATCGTTGGGGAGTCTACATCTTGGTTACTAATGAGGTTGGTAACCGAGTTTACTAAACCAAAATGACAGCTTGGATGAGGATGACTGATGGTTGGACGAGCCTACTTGGACGACTTAGGCATGGACATCCGGTTGGAGATGGAGCTCGTAATGACATGAGATGTTCAGAGGCTTCATACACAGTGGACTTGGAGATCTAGTGCATTGAGGAGCCAAGGTCGATTAATACTTCTGACCTTGATGTAGTATGGGATGCATGCTCCCAAGCACATGCTTTAGATCATGGCTTGGAAGAGTGACTTGATGTGGAGGATCGATGAGGACACTGATGATTTCGGTAGGAGCTACCGGGATGAATTGTTGTCGACGCGACAACGATTTAGGGTGGGGGAGGATGTCACGCCCTGAGGAATCAGGCGCTCCACACGACGGGCGGGCGACCCGCACGACGGGCCAAACATACCTTCATCCGACAAAAGACGACCCGGGCGAGGCATCGGGCAGACTACACATAACAAAGGGGCTCCGCGCTCATCAGGCGGGCGACCCGAGGGCGACCCGCGCCCGAGGGGCGGACGCCCTGAACGAAGATTGACACAAAGAACATAGCGGGTGCTGCAGACGGGCATGAATAAACGCAGATTTCGGGTGGTCAACGTGACAAAGGCCGGAAGGGAGCTGCGGATGAGAGGTCGGAACGGACGAAGGCAGACAGACATAACTTGACCGCCCACCCGATGGCCTAACTGCGGAAAAACGGTCTTGAACGAAGGTGGACGAGCAGGCATACCGCCCACACTTACAAACGAACAGCCGGTTGAAGAATCGAGTGGCAACGACGGGACGGGCGTGAGGCGCCCGCCCGCCCGAATGAGAAACAGTTCAACGTGCAGAGGTACACGGGCGACATCGCCCGGGGATACAACACGGACGTGGAACGAAACGAATCTAAGCGGGCGGTGGGCTGCACGAAAGGTGCGCCCACCCGCGCCGAACGAACGTCGTGCAAGAGTTGTGTGGCGTTGGCAAGTGCCCCGAACGAACTCGGGTGTGGCAGCGAACGGGCGTGAGGCAGCGGACATACGATGGACGAGTGGCAGCGCGGTCCGATGGATGACACACACAGGTTACACGCGCGGATAAGAGCACACGCCGAAAGGGTTATACCCTTTGGCGTGGGCGGCCTTGTGTTACAAGGGCCGACCCACAAAACGGGAAACGTAACGATTCATAAAGCTACAACACGTCGGCTTATTTGAGAAATGGGCGAAGTGTTATATTTTTGGGGGTCGGCTTTACCACCGACACCCCTACCAAAATGACGGAGGCAAGCCTATAAGTAAGCCGAGGCTGAGGTTCATTCAAACCAAGCGACCGGTGACTCAAGTCTCTCAAGACAAAAGGCGCAGTTCTAGTTGTGCGCACTTAGCACAAATGTGAGGACGCATACCTATTTTGGTAAGACGGTGAAGTGGGGTCGAACTACAAAGAAGTGAGAACTGCAAGGGTGTGAACGGTGAATGCGCAGACAGTGTGGATACAAGCAACGAACATATGCCGGTCTTGGCACATAAGGCGCATCGTTAGTGCGCACTTAGCCGTAGGGATCATTGTGTATTGTGAGGTTGTTCTAAGCCGATTGTAAACGAATTTACCGTGCAGGCCGAGAGCGCATGAAATTGTAAGATTTATGAAGTAAATAAAAGAATTGAGGGCGCACTTGGCTGGGAGTTGCCCCTCGCATATAATTCTGTGTTAAGGTCTTTTGGGTATTGAATTACATGTTAATTATATTGGTCAAGTTAATAACGTGGTTATGAAGTTAATAATTGAACATAAATTATAATTGTGGAATTATATGTTTATGGTTCGGTTGTGAAAATTCTGGTTATGTGTTATAGTTCGGTTTATAAAGTTTTATGGTTACACTAATTCAGTGAGGCGGAATTAAGTGTTGTGAAGCAAAGGCGTAGTCCATATGTACTTCTATTAAACAAATAGAGTACACGGTGGTGCTGCACCCGCCCAATTAGAAAAAAAAAAGATTGGGGGCGTGACACTCCTCCTTTGGGCAGCTTGACGATTCTCTCAGATGTTTTGCAACTCCATGATTGCTTGCTAATCTTCAAGCTATTTGTTCCTATGCTCCAAGTATTTCATAGTCCACTTAAACCTCTCCAAGTCGAGGGACAAGGCTTTGATCTCAGTCTCCTGCTCCTGGATGATCTCTCTAAGATGTGCACTTTGCGGGCCCATGTCTGTATCGTCATCCTGAACAAGAATAAAGTCTCGCTCACCTGAAGGCCCCTCGTCCTGCATTGGCCTCTTGCCTCTGTCCTGTACCTGTGCTGCTGATGACGACAACAAGACCCCTTCCACCCCAAGTAGAGATAGTACTCGTTGGGCTGTTGCAAACAATCCCCTTGTGCCTCTCTGATAGGTGACATATGTCGGCACACCAGTAGTCTTTGCCTCCCGTCCTCCATGCTGATGTGAAGGTTTATCCGCATCATGGACAACCTCCTGATGAGCTGCTGAAGCTGTGAAGAACTCATGGGAAATGAAGTCTTCCCATGTGATACCCTGCAGGCCAAGCTGATGTACAACAATGATCTTGATGAGCGCATAGTGATAATTGCTATTGTACTGTTGTTTAGGAGTCTTCTTCTGCACAAGAGTGGTCATCCTCTCGATGTTTCGGCACATGAAATATGGAATGTTCATAAACCTCACTCTCGTGAAATGCATCAATAACCTGATATGGTATGCATAGAGGCGTGAGAAGTGGCCTTCACAACTAAAGTATCTGATAATGAGTCTCATCAATGGCGCATAAGATTCCTTCATAAACCGGAATGGGAATACCCTGTTGAGCTGCCTCAAATACCTAGGCCTGATGTAAGGTTCATAATATGCTCTATCTAGCTGCTTCTTCTTGTTCCACTCTTCGCCTATATTCGGTATCCCAATGGCCAGAGAGATGGTTTCTGGTGTCAAGGTGAAGTTTACTCCAGCAAGAGTGACATGACCATCATGCAAATGCAAAACAAACAACCGAACTAACTCTGGATGATGCTGGATCTGAGCAATCATCTCATAATATTGAAAGCATGACTGTTGCTGAAAGCATGTCATTGCAAGCAGGCAGTCCTGCAATTGAGTCAAGGAAGTGGGCTCTTCTCTGACATGTCTGCCACCTTTTCGAGGCCTTTGTGGCACATTAAGCTCAGTGGTTGAGTCACTGTCTTGCTCATATGATGAATCTGTCTCTGTCATTGGTGCTGCAATGTGTATAATAATTGTATGTTTGTTTGGTGTTGTGTTTTCAATGCCAAATGTGCGAAAGGGAAATGAGGGACTGTGGGACAATGGGAAAAGTGGATGATGGAGTTTCTCAAGTGAAATTTGAAATGTGCAAACAGACACTTTGAGGGATGTGGGGATTTAGGGATTTTGCAAATGATATGGGATAGGGAGAATGATAGGGAGTGATAGGATTTTAGGATAGGGAAAATGGGAAGCAGGTATATGAGTGGTTGGGAGGTTAGAGGATAAGGGATTAACTATAATGATAGGATTATGATAGGGAAGGGATCACAAGTGGGAAAAGAAACTTGGCACCAAAATCATAACTTCAAAACACCAATTTCACAACCCCAAAGGAGAAACTTTTAATATACACATAGGGTTTATATTTTCAATTTTCAAACCTTTAAATCCTCCCTCCAAACAACGCCCATCACAAGCTAAATTCAATAGAAGAACTCTTGAACTTACTTGGAGCAGAAGAAATGGTGTGTTTTTGAGTTTTGATGGCAGAGGTGATATAAAGCTGGCATGTCGGCTCTGTGCACCGCGCACAAACCCAGTGCGTTGTGCGTCCTGGATGCGTCGCGACAGTGTAAATTTACACGGTGAATTTGCGCCCAATGCGCCGCGCGGCCTATGTGCACTGCGACCTCCTCCAATGCGCCGCGTGCACTTCCAACACATAATCTCAGCCTTCAAACACAAACTTCGCTCGTCCAGAACTTAAGTGGATTGCAATTGACCTCTTGGCATACCAATGGATATTTCAAACCATGAAAATGTCTAATACAGTGATGGGGATTGATTTTTATTAAATTCGTGATGATTTTTGTCTTGGAGGTTCTGTGCGCTGCGCACAAGCCCAGTGCGCCGCGCCTCGTGGAAGCACCGCGCCAGTGGAGAAAAGCATTGTGGTAGGAGGCCCAGTGCGTCGCGCTCTAACCCAATGCGCCGTGCGCACTCTAAACACAGTCTTGGCTTTCAAAATCGCCCTCTCACCACTAACTTCGACTTTCTTTGATCTTCTTGGATGCAAATGACATTGAACACATAGAAATATCTTTATAAAGACATGGCTTTGATTTTTGTTTCTCCAAAACCCATCTTTGTAACGTTTGGCATTGACACTTTTTCACATTTTAATACAACTCTGTTTTTCAAATTTCCTTTTTGATTTTTGGCTAAACGATGACTTCTTAGTTGATTTTTTGTAGGGATGGTGGCGTTGAACTTCGACAAAGGATGACCAGAGTTTGCATTTGAAGTACTACATGACGGAAAACTTTAAAAATACATATTTATTACAAACAATTAATTAGACGATTTCCTCTTCAAAACAAAGTTTTGAAGAGGAATCATCCTTGAGCATTCTTGATGATAAAAATTTAAAATGAAAACTTATTTTGACCCTCCCTCTGGCCTGCTAGCTATATTGGACACTTTGAGGACTAAATCAACTAAACCCTAGACCTAAAAAGACCTTAAACCCTTAAATAACTCTTTACTAACCAATAGATTAGAACAGGACTGTAAGTGGCCTTAAAACTTGATTTTGATGAACAGACCTGAGCCAGCAGGGCAAGGCATGAGGGGTAATGAATGACAAGACCCTTCCGTCAGATTATGGCATGCCCCTAGCATAATGAAACTGAGTGAATTGAGCGAGACACCTAAAAAATGAAATGTAAAAGAGAAATCTTGATCACTGACAGAGGACTGACAACACCGACTCTAACACTATTCACTGAGTATAAACATTCAATTTTCAGTTTTTCCTACTATAATTTTAAATACACTACTCACTGAGTATGAACGGTCAATTTTTTAGTTTTTCCTACTGTAATTTAATATGCTACTTACTGAGTGCTAATGAAGTAATATACTTCTGAATTAGCTATATATAAAATGATTTACTTACAAATTTTCCATAAATTAACTCGTCCATTGCTACTATCTACTAGCAAACTTCAAACATATACTTATATAGAGATATATGTCCTATTCTTACTAATAGAAGAATTTTCACTGTCTCCCAGATATGGTCTACCACTAGACCTACTCACTATTTTGCCTCCCAACCTTGAGATTACTATGTCAATAATTTACATATTTACATGGTCTAGGGATATTACAACATGTGACCCTCCTCCTAGAGGAGCTCAACAGGGGGGTTGTCAGATGATCAAAATGTAGTCATTAGTTTTATGAATGATCTACAACGCAATTGTCAGACTAGGCAGTAACTCCTCAACCAAAAATTGATTCGTGTTTATTTCTTCAGGTAGGTCTTCATTAAATACATGAGGGAGATACTGTTTAGTTCATCTCTCGATGACTGTTCATATTATTTATTTATCTATTTGCATTATATTCACCCAATCATGAGGATTAGGTGTCAACATTCCCCCCTTAATTTGAAGGGATGTTGGTGAGTCCAGGCATCATTCTGAATCGTTCAAGCTTTTCTCTTCCAAGCGCTTTGGTGAAGATGTCTGCAATTTGCTCATTTGTGGAACAATGACGGAGATGGATTGTTTTGGCCTCAACATGATGTCGAATCAGATGATATTTAGTATTGATGTTCTTTGTTCGATCATGGAACTTTGGGTTCTTGGCCAATTTATTGCAGAGGTATTGTCAATCATGAGTGGAGTTGATTGTACTTGTTTTACCTGCAAATCTTCAAGAATTTTCTTGAGCCACACAATTTCTTTTGTTGCTTTAGCTGCTGCCACGTATTCTTCTTCTGTTGTGGAATCTGCTGGAACTGATTGTTTGCGTGATCTCCAAGAGACAGCTCCTGATCCAAGATTCATAGCATATCCTGAAGTAGATACTCCAGTTTCTTTGTCTCCATCGAAGTCTGAATCAGAGTATCCAATCAAGCTGAAGTCGTCTACCTGTGTATACTTGATTCCAAGGTCTTGAGTTCCCTTCAAGTACCTTAGAACTCTTTTTGCAGCAGACCAATGTCCTCACAAGGCTTTTGCATAAACCTGGAGAGGATTCCAACAGCAAATGAAATGTCTGATCTAGTAGTAGTGAGATAGATGAGACTTCCTATAAGCTATTTGTACTTTGTTGCATCCTCAAATTCCTTTCCTTCAATAG